>JAWDEX010179259.1:0-14411 GCA_035221805.1 Trichilia hirta | reverse complement strand
CAGAAGATTGCAACAGACTTGACATGGTCTTTTAGTCTTCAAGCACGTGCTGCCATAGTAAGAAATGGGCGTATCATTCTCCATTCTCTTTGTTACTCTTCCCTCATCTTTTCTTGTTTGCACTATTTGCTTTACTTCCATCCCTCTTCACATTAAAATTCTCTTTCGACAACTTTTAAAGCTTTATCAGTATTATTCAAAAACAGATAAAAGATTCTTACTTCCTACTTATGGATATTGCTCATACTGCCAAATCACCCCTGTGCCATCATTTACTTTAGTCTAGCAAATTCCATTGTATGCTAAAACTAATTATAAAGAATATTGCTCTAAAATTTGCCATTTGAGAGAAGAATTTGGCTGGTGAAAAAATCAAATTCCTTGGCGATCACTAAAAGGACCACAATAAGTGAGAACATATTGATAAACACTTACATCTATAGAGTGAAAAAGAACTGCTTGTGAAAGCCTTAATTTGAGAAGCTTCGGCACCAGAGGTAGATCCATCATCACCGATAACATCACTGATATCCTACAAACATATAATAATAGTGGAAAAAAATTGGCATACAGTCATTGGTAGCATAAAACGTACAAGAAAAGAAGACAACAACAATTACAAAACTACATCGAGAACTAGGCTGACAGTTTCCTTATATGATCAATGAATAGTGTCTAATATCACTCACGTTCACATAAAGAAGTTAAGTGAGAGTTTAATGATGGCAACCACAGCTGGCTTTAACAGACAAGTTGATGACAGTCCATGTCTAAAAGATATTAAGATTGCTTTGCTCCTAATTTATTTTCATTCTTTAGTTCCAAAACAACGATGTCTACTATATGACTCCGACCTCCAACGTTGAAAATCCAACACGTACATGTTCTTAGTTTCAGATTATTTTAAGTAATCCACATCTAATAATATTATTCATCTTCATTCTCTAAGGAACAGTCTTTTAAGAGTCAAACAAATCGAATCACAAAACTCCAATGAAAATAGAGAATAATAGACACCTACTCACAGGTATATGAATTTCTAAAACAGTCAAGCCCAAGTACTCAGAAATGCAGCATTTGAAACGCGCTGTTTGTCACAATGCTGAAAAATCAGTGTCTTGCGTTTCCTATCAACAAATAACAACAGGTCCAAACTATATCTTTAGTAAACAAAAACAATAATCCCAGCCGGATAGCACACAAATGTAACAACCTAATCAATGTGAAAAAAGGAGAAAAAAACATGCAAAGAAAATGGAAGTTAAAAATTAGCATACCGCTAAAGAGAATCTACTGTTTTGACCATCTTCAAATAGAGAAGAGTCATAAATAGATCCTCCTAAAGCCTCATCGGATTCCGAACATCTTCTGCCCACAGCAGCAGGAGTCACAGGACTCAAAAGACTATTCCTCAAATCAAAATCAGCTTCTCTAGGAGCTGCAGAATCAAAATAAGAAACTCCCTGTAAATCTGAATCCACAAAATCGACGACAATGACCCCACTGAAAACCCTATAATCTGCATTGCCAATGTGAGTCTAGCCGGAAAGATAAATAAAATTCCATGATTCTCAATCGAAATGCTCCATATTTCCTCCGTAAAGAGAATGAACTAAGAAATATCGGGGAAGGTCACACAAAATAAAAGAGCGGCGTGAGTTTGAACGAGACTTTGACTGCTACTCTCGATTGCTTCAAGCACAAATAACACTATTGCTAAAAGACCATGTTAATGGTATATGCAGCTTTCATGCATGCAATGAAAACAATAATCGAAGAATCTCATTGATTGAGGAGATGCAATTGCACATGTGCTGTATGAGAGAGAGACAGGGACAGTGAGAAAAATTCCATGATATAAGAGAGACTGGAAGCTCCATTGGAAATCAAAGGAAGAATCTAACAAAACTGACCTTGTAAAAAGAATGTGTTATCGAGCTCTTTTCAGAAATAAGCAGAACTCAAATACACCGGCAAAGTTCGAAAATGACAAACCCAGTTTTTCTTCTTCACAATTATTATCAAACAAATTGATAGTAGAGGAAAACTCGCAGGAACTTCCTATAGGGTCTGCCGGCATATTCATCTTGCATGTGCGCAACGTTGCCATCGGAACCAACAAGGAAACAAAGTCCCACGAAAAATTATAATGATTTTGATAATATTCGATCACCACAAAAATTTTGTGCAATTAATTGGAGGTACTTAGTGCAAAACTTATGAGATGAATCAAGCATTCCCTAATATTTACACTATGCAAAAACCATGGAGAAAACCTGATCTTTCCAACATAATACATAAATTTCGTGTGGTTCGTATGGCGTGCACACTACCAAATGACTTAACTACATTATTAAATTATATTTATGATAATGCCACTTGAATTAACACATTACTAGGGACGAAATGCTTTTGATAAGTTTTGGTAATAGTAGTATTACTCAAGAAAATTCCCATAGAGTTCCTGTCCCCTGTGAGGCAGTAATGGGTACGAAATGGGGACAGAATTGGGGATAGGGGAAAATGGTATGTTCATGGTAAATTTGGGGATAACGTAGTTAAAATCAATACCTTTTAAGTAAAATATATACAACTGTTAATTGCCACAACATCCATAGTTTAATAGAACTTTTATTACCAAATAGCTCTAAGCAGGATCAAACAATTTAAATTAAAAAAGTAAGACTTCTCTGTACACCACAACCCTAACTCTCCCACTTACACAATCTTCCAGGGGTTACTGTATTCTTTTGAAATTAAACTGTAAGATGTCGATTTTTTTTAGTTATTATTGCTTTAATTAAATAAATCGGGGAATTAATTACAAAAATGATTCTTACTAAATAGAAATCTTTAGCATAAATGCACTTAGCATAATAAAAACATATAGAGAAAGTTAGATTGTAGAGCATAGTAACGACATCCAGAGAAAGTCAGATTGTAGAAACTCTAAGCACACAAGACCTAACATTATAACTTGGAGAGACAGTGAGAGAGGTTCAATTGTAGAATAATAGTTCAATTACTAAAAAGAAAATAATAAAAAAAAAGGAAAAAAGGGAAGAAACCACTATGGTGGGACTATAGACAAGAATAAAATAGGAGGTGAAAGAAGGGACAAGTAGGGCATACCCATTCCCAACCTACTGCCATCTTGTGCAAACATAAAAGTGCTTAAACACCCACAGAATCTATAGGAAGCTATGATAAATAAACAAGACCCAATTACCAGCTCAAGTCATTCATATAGATACCATTTTAATAACCATCGTTCAAGTCTTACACTTAAAAGCTTTAAGTCAACAAACAATGTCATTATAAGCATAATCCTTAGGCGTGAACTATTCCTTTACTTGCAGGACAAAAGAAATGCAGAAAACATCCTTAGGATAATTTTTAATTACACAAATGGGCACTATAAAACTAAATGGCCAAGTCTGTTTTGAATTTAGTGCCTTACCATAATTCTTGAAGCATAAAAGTTAGATTAATATCATAATGTTATGTTCATCTATGTATGATATTTGATATCCATGTATCATTTATCATACATGAATATTACAGTGTGATACTAACGTATGATATTTGAAACTGAGATTTAATGGTTACTAGCTATTATTATCAATTATCATCACAATTTTATTGTGACAAATTACTTAAAATGGTAAAGTTTAAAATATCATTTGATGAATGATTTTTTCTTTTTTGTCTCTTCTTCTTCGTAAGAATGTAATTGTAAAAAATGAGAGACAAATAAATAGAAAGAGATGACCTAAAATCTCATGAATATAATGTATAAACATAATTTAAATTTTTTAAAACAACCACGTAGTTTGTAGAAAAAATTTTATAAGGAAACAAATGAGTGAAGTTAACAAAAGTATTTCTGGAATTAAATTAAGTTTTTTAGAAATTATAATATTTTAAAATTAATTATTGAACTATTTAAAGGGTGTTATTAGTGCCACTCAATACAATAGAATAATTACTAGGTTAAAACATCTTATGATGCAAATTGATAAATAGAAACTATTTGTAATGTGTTATATTACTTATATGAATATCACACTATTCTAAGCTTCTAATTTATCAAACTGTAATATTTGCCAATTTTATTTTATTTCTTTTAAAAAATTAAGATGATGCTATGTTGGCATAATGCTTAGAGAAGATGTGACTAGAGGGAAGGAAGGATGGAAGAAGTTGCCTGTGTAAAAAGATAAATAAGATATAAATAAATAAATAAAGAAATAAAGTGGGTAACAAAAGAGAAAATCACACCTTGATTTTTCTCTCACCTTCTTTGTTACATTATTCATCATCAAAGTGTATTGCTTTAATTACGGAGCATCAATAAAGTGTTCCTTCGGCATATATTCTGCCAACCACATACCACATTAACAAATATACACGAAAGGAAATGAATTTAAAAATTGAAGTACAAGGTTAACTAAAGAAATAACAGAATAAACTAAACAGTACTAATCTAATTCTATTTAAAAAAATGGAATTAATATATTATTTTTCTTAATTTAAAAAAATATCTTACTAATTTCATGACAAATGACTTGGGATAATAAAATTTTAGATATCCCTTGAAAAATATAGCACTAATCTCTGTCTCTCTCTCTCTCTCTCTATAAGTGCACCTTCATCATCCACTTTAAAGCTAATATTTCAAGATTATCAACTAATATGTTTCCTTTTGAGTTTAGTGAAGAAATGAATCCAATAACAATATTGTTATATATACCAAGCATTGAACATTATAAGTATATATTGTTATCTTTTCTCACTTGGGATCTCTTATATGCTCTCTCGACGCACTCTTGTTTTTGGTAGATAGTCATCTTCAGTGTTTTTTTGTTTTTTGGTGTGATTAGAAATATATCTAAATTTTAAAAAATATATAATTTATTGATTTTACTCTTTTAATCCACTCAACTGCCTACATTTGCCACGCTGCTATAACGTGATCGATTCTTTGTACGGGATTCGGGTACGGACCCACAAAACCGACCATAACGGGCCCACAGGAGAGGAGGAAGACAAAAGTGGACCTCAGTCCGGTCAATCGTTCCAAATTACTAGCATTACGCATGCTAATCTTCGAAGTGAAAGGAAGTGCATGATGACGAGGATTACTCGAAACTAAGAGCCAAAATATAGTTTGATATTAAAATATTATAATTTTTAAGCCATAATTATTATAAAATAAAAATAATAAATTTTACTTTCTCTTTATTTGGAAAGAATTCTCAAAGGAATGACCCTTTTCCTTTATTTGGGTTGAAAAAGTTAAGACTGAAACACAGAATATTTTGAAAAATCCTTATTTTCTCAAAAGCTTTAACAGAAAGGATTGAATAGTGCAATGGATCGAGTATTCTTGAATCAGCTTTTGAGTATTAACAATCAAATATCTTTATTTGACAAAAGTGATAAGGCTAATTGATGATTGAGTTTGACAAAATATAATTTGGTTTTTGCGAAACTGCAAGGCCAAGCAACCCTTTTTGTTCGATTTCATTTGTAGAATTTTTAATTAGTTTGATTAATTACATATATAATTTGAATTTTTCTTTTAATTTTACCGTACATTCTTCAATAACAAAATTTTATGGACGGGATTGTACCGACTTAAAAGATAGAGGAAAACTTAAGAATTAGGAGAGAGTGGAAATGAGAAATAGAATGGCGTTGAAATTGGCAATTTTTGGCTGTTTTTGTTTTTAAAAAGATCACCTTAAAACAAGAACAAAATCAGTCAAGAAGACATAATAAGAGCTTTATTCCTAAGCAGAGGCATAAAGCTAAAAGAAATGAAGATAACTCCGAGACGAAAACAAAGGATGATTGAACAAAATTGGTTGCCAAGTCTTATTGCTTTGCAGTGTTTATTAAAAAAATTTAATAAAAAATAAAATTAAAAGACAGAAATGATTATTCTAAAGTAGGAGATAATATGGTTCCAAGGCGGGCTCCAATAACTAATTTCTATATCATTACGGTAAATGGATGTCTACTCTCTTTGAGTTTGAAGCACTAATGTGGGTGGGGTGGACTTCCTTCGAGTTTGAAGCACTAACATCGACAACATGCATGTCCACGTCAAATCCATTTTCCAGCTTAGGATGCCGAAGGCTGGTTGATTTCTTTCAAGAATACAGTTTGGGATTATATTAAATTATTAAGTTCTTTTTTTTTTTTTTTTTTCTATTTAGAAATAATTATTTTACCATTCCAAGAGAAGAAAGGCGTTAGAAGATGTGCAATTTTCTGAAAGTAACGTAGTTAAGAGAGGCATATAACGCCGACACTAAGTCTATCTCCATCCATTTCACCTTTCATGGATTCCTTCATCTTTTCTCAAGTAGGTGTGATCAACAGTGGGTCGTGATTTAAGTATTTTTCCTTTTTCATCATCACAAACTGGAAACTATTTGTCGTGTGCTACAGTACATAAACGGATATATAATAACACAGTTCTAAACTTCTAATTTATCAAACTGCAATTTAGATTGCTTTCTCTGTTACTATATCCATTTAAGTTCTCCAACCACTTTTCTTTCCCCTCTTCATTCTTCTATTATTTTTTCCTCCCAACTTTCTCAATATGAGTGTTTATCAGTTGGGTAGCTTTCTCTTCCTGATGCTGGCATACCTGGCTCTTTTGAAGCCCGGTGTTGTAGCAGGATTATTTGAGCTTTACCAAATGGATTTTCTCATTGACTTTTATATAGGTCTTCTTGTGTTTGAAGCCTCTTTGATCACGTATTATCTCCAATATGTTCTATACACTGCCGTTATTGCTAGATCACCCACAACCAGGTTTCTCTGTGCTGTTGTTTTGAGTTTACTTAAAGCATACGTTTATCCCAAGCTTTATACAATGACCTTTGAGATATTACTAGCTTATGCATTTCAAGAAGCATCAATGATATTGCAGTATGTGTTTTATGCTAGCTATAGAATGGAGGTGGGTCACGAACGAGAGAGGTTTTTTGTGGTGAAGCTGGTTATATGTCGCTCGATTACTTTTGTGGTAAATGATTTTCTTGCCGCTAACTATGTTGCGGCAGCTACTATGTCTATTCCGGTTACGATTGGCCTCTTGGCTCTGTTGGATTACAACGAAATCTTATCTACATTGCGTGAATGGTTTAATGGTAAGATTATAAAATGAAATGTTATTTTCGTTTCATTTTAGAGAAAATTGTTATTTCATTACCGGGAATTGTACATTGAAATGTTACCTGATTATTTGGATTTTGTAGGTCACAGAGATGATCTGATGAATGATTTTGTTGAGAATGTTGTGGAGGATAGGAACGGACCAGCTGGGGAAAACGCCATGTAGGCATAAATTGAGCAGCGAAGAATGTTTCTATACATGGCTAGGAAAGATCCAAACTTTTTAAATTTCTGAATTTTCTGTTTAATTATGTATTTAAATTGAGCAGTGAAAAATGTTCTATATATGACTAGGGAAGATGTAAACATTTTAAATTTCTGAATTTCCTGCTTAGTTGTGTGTTTAAATTGAACCGTGAACAGCTAGGGAAGATGCAAACATTTTAAATTTCTGAACTTGCTGTTTAATTGTTTGTTTAAGTCTCTTGCAATGATACATAGAAATATGTGGATTTAAAATTTTTGATGTAGCAAAGCTTTTGTTCTATATTTCCATTTGACTCTTTTTTTAAAAGAAAAAAAGAAAAAAAATGAAACAAAACTCCAAATTTTCGTAGCACTTGACGTAGGCCATGACGTAGTTTTTTGGAATCTATTGTCATTTACTTTGCCCGTACATGTGTTTGATTATTTGTATTTCTTTCCGCTTGATCTAACACTTTGGGATTACTTTTTATTTACTTTGTCCGTATATTTGAAAGATTTTTTCTTCATTATTTGTATTTCTTTCTCTGTCTAACTTGTATTTATAGGTTTGTAAGTAATGAAATATGTAAGGCATTCCTTTAATAATCTATAGAACATCAACTAGCTGGCCTGCAATTTGTGCATGTAAAATTAAGAAAATAGAAATTGTACGTACATGTAACTAAACGTAATGTATATAGTCTGCAATAAAAGCAACCTATCCATTCGATTTTTTTAATTTGATTGTACATTCTTCAATAACAAAATTTTATGTAGAGGATTGGACCGACTGAAAAAGTAGAGGAAAACCTAAGAATTAGGAGAGAGTGGAAATGGGAAATAGAATATTGTCAAAATTTTTTGTTTTTAAAGAAGGCACCTTAAAGTAAATTAAAAGTAAAACAAGAACAAAATAAGTCAAGAAGAAATAATTAAGAGCTTCCCACTGAAATAGAGGCACAAATTAAAGTAAAAGATTTTCGTAGTGTTTGGTATGTTTCTTTGAGCCCTGCTCATTTTGGAATTGGGTGGAAAAAGATAAAACGGTGCTCAGTTATGTCAATTTCCCAAGTTGACATAACTTGTTTCATGTAATATGATTGCCGTCTTGAAATTAAAATCCGAGTTATATATTTAGATTACATCTATGCATACGGGGGACCCACGTACACAAACCCAACTAGGGTAGGGTGTAGGTAAGGACCCATTGTCACTGAAAATAACGAGGAAGAAGGAACCCAGCTCTTGCTCCTATAGATTAATATCATAGTGTGATATTCATGCATGTATGATATTTGATATTCATGTATCAATTAACGTATATGTCATATTAACGTATGATATTTGAAACTGAGATTTCATGGTTAATAGCTATTATTATAAATTATCATCGCAATTTTATTACGACAAATTACTTTAAATGGTAAAATTTATAATATCATTTGATAAATTATTATTATTATTTTTTCTCGTCTTCTTCGTAAGAATGTAATTGTACAAAATGAGAGACAAATAAATACAAAGGGATCACCTAAACCATCACGAATATGATGTATAAATATAATTTAAAATTTTAAAGCAACCACGCATTTTCAGGGAGAATTTTTGTAGAAAAAAATTTATAAGAAAACAAATAAATAGAAAATAAGAATGAGAACTGTCTAGAGTAAAGTTAACAAAAATATTTATAGAATTAAATTTAAGTGTTATTAGAAATTATAATATTTTCAAATTAATTAATTATTGAACTATTTAAAGAGTGTTATTAGTACCACTCAATACAATGCAATACAATAAAATAATTATTAGGCCAACAACATCTTATGCCGCAAATTGATAAATAGAAACTATTTGTAGTGTGTTATATATATTTTACATATATAAATAACGCCATCCTAAGCTTCTAATTTATCCAACTGTAATGTTTGCCAAATTTCTTTTTCTTTTTCTTTTTCTTCTTCTTCTTCTAATTTTTTTTTTTTTTTTTTTTTATTTAAATTAAGATGATGCTATGTTGGCATAATGCTTCGAGAAGAAGAAGATGTGACTAGAGGCCAGGAAGGAAGGAAGAAGTTGCCTGTGTAAAAAGATAAATAAGATATAAATAAATAAATAGGGTGAGTAGGTAACAAAAGACAAAATAAACTCCTCTACGTTTATTCGATTTTTCTCTCACCCTCTTTGTTACATTATTCATCATCAAAGTCTATGGCTTTAATTACGGAGCGTAAATTAAATGTTCCTTCACCCCATATTTTTCCCTCTTCATTCTAACCAGATACCACATTATGAACCACGCATTTTAAGGGAGAACTTTTGTAGAAAAAGAATTTATAAGAAGACAAATAAATAGAAAATAAGAATGAGAACTCTCTAAGTGAAGTTAACCAAAGTATTTATGGAATTAAAGTAAGTGCTTTTAGAGCTCAAAAGGTCATATAATGAATGTGTGGACCGGAAGGGGGATGGTTACGAATGCTAAGTATGGTTTATTCTGGTGGTCATTCGACGCACGTTGTTATGCTCGAGTTCATGTAGTCAGTATCCTTTATATTCTAAGGGATAGGGGAACGGACCCACGAGAACCGACCACAACGGCCCACAAGACAGCAGGAAAGAAAAAAATGGACCGCACGTCATCAATTCGTTGGAAATCTTGGAAATGAAAGGAAATGCACGATCAGCAGCATTTCGTTAACGGTTAATCATAACAAATTCCACCAAAATTCAAGAAAATTTTTAGAATCGAACTCAAAATAAAGACAGAAAACGGATCAAACCAATTATCTTCCAAAGTTCAAATACTCAAAACTAAGAATTATTAAAAGCCAATAGCTAGTTTGATATTAAAATATTATACTTTTTTAAATCATTATTATTATAAAATAAAATAATAATTTTTTTTATTAATTTTTAATTTTATTTTTTATTTTTAAAACATAATAAAAAACGTGAAGATTACAAATGAAGCCTACATTTACAAAATCATCAATTCAAAATTAAATTGTTTATGATAGTATGTCACATGATTCCCCCTAAACCTTGACATGGATCTTTGAATGATCCTTAGGAGTTGTTGTAGCTTAATAATAATTATTATAACCTTAGAGGTAAAAGCATAAAACAAACATAAACAATCAACCCAGTTTAGGAAACAAACCATTATAACATAAATTTCAGTTTAGGGGTGTGTTTAGTTGACATGAATGGAGAGCGTGGGAAGAATTCTCAAAGGAATGATCTTTTCTCTTTATTTGGGTTGAAAAAATTAAGAGAGAAACACAGAATATTTTAGAAATTCTTATTTTCTCCAAAAATTGTCACAGAAAGGCGAGAATAGTGCAATGGATCGTATACTCTTGAATCAGCTTTTGAGTATTAACAATCAATATCTCTCTTTAACAAAAGTGATAAGGGTAATTGATGATTAAGTTTGACAAAATAGAATTTGGTTTTTGAGAAGCGGCAGGGCCAAGCAACCCTATTCATTCGATTTCATTGTAGAATTTCTATTTAGTTTGATTATTTACATAAATAATTTCTATTTTTTTTAATTTACAGTATATTCTTCAATAACAAAATTTTATGTAGAAAATTGGACCGACTGAAAAAAGAGAGGAAAACTTAAGATTTAGGAGAGAGTGGAAATGGGAAATGGAATAGCGTTGAACGTTTTTGTTTTCAAAGAAAGCACCTTAAAAAATTAAGTTAAAGTAAAACAAAAATAAAAGCGGTTAAGAAGACAAATAATTACGAGCTTTACTCATGAACAGAGGCGTAAAGCTAAAACAAATGAAGGAGACTCTGGGACGAAATCAAAAGGTGATTGAAACAAAAATTTGTGTATTTTACGAGGGAGGGAGGTCCCACAAAATGAAATTCACGCGAAGAAGCCACACAAATTGGCTGTCAAGTCCTGTTGCCTTGAAGTGTTCACTAAAATTAATTTAATAAAAAATAAAATTTAAAGAGAGAGATGACTATTCTAAAAGTAAGAGACAATATGATTCAAAGGCGGGCTCCATTAACTTGTTTTTCTACGTCATTACATTGGATGGATGTCTACTATTTTGGTTCTCCTTTGAGTCTTGAGCACCAATGTGTGGTGGGGTGGGTATCATGCATGTGCACGTCAAACCCAATTCCCCGCTTAAAATGCTGCAAGGCTAGCTGTGCATTCTATTATATTTCATTGTACTACGGTTTATAGATTGGTTTTGGATTATAGTACATTATTCAATTCTTTTTCTTTTTAATTTAGAAATAATTATCTTACTAATCAAAAAGAAGAGGGAAGTTGTAAGAAAAGAGACATAACCCATGCATGTGTGGCAATTTTCTGAAAGTAGTAGATAACATGGTTCAAATAGAGGGACTCCATTAACTAGTTTTTCTACATCGTTACGTTAAAAGATGAATGTAATGCCGACACTAAATCCATCTCCCACCATTTCACCTTTCATGGATTCCTTCTTCGTCTTTTCTCAATTAGGTGTGATTAACAGTGGGTCAAGTTTTGGGTATTTTTCCTTTCTCATTATCACAAACTAGAAACTATTTGTAGTGCGTTATATTGCATACACGAATATCAAGCTATAATAACGCTGTTCTAAGCTTCTAGTTTATTAAACTGCAATATTTGTTAATTTTTTGAATTAAGATAATACTATGTTGTTAGCATAGTGCTTAGAGAAAGATGAGACTAGAGGGAAGGAAGGAAGAAATTGCCTATATGAAAAGATAATAACACATAAATAAATAAATAGGCTCACAACAAAACAGAAAATCACTCCTCTACTTTTATTCCATTTTTCTCTCACCCTCTTTATTTCATTTTTCATCATCAAAGTCCATGGATTAATTATGGAACATCAATTGAGTGTTCCTTCACCATATATTCTGACCTCTCTTTCCAAATAGATACCAACTTGTGAAAAATATGTAAGTGGAAATGAATTTAAAAGTTGAATTACAACGGTTAGGTAAAGAGATAACAGAATAAACAGTGAGAAAACGGAACAGGAAGACTTTGGAAGGAGAAGAAAGATCTTTCATTATCACCTATATGTAAGTTCAACAAACAACTCTTATATTGTTGCTCATTTCCTCTCTCTTCTCCATTCTCCTAGTTTTTTTCCCTCCCACCTTCCTAAATATGAACGTTTATCAGTTGGGTAGCTTCCTCTTCATGATGCTGGCATACGTGGCCCTTTTCAAGGGCTGTGTTGCAACAGAATATTTTGATCTTTACCGAATGGATTTTCTTATTGAGTTTTATATAGGTCTTTCTGTTTTTGAAGCGTCTTTGATCACCTATTATCTCCAATATGTTCTATACACTGTAGTTATTGGTAGATCACCCACAACCAGATTCATCTGTGGTGTTGTTTTGAGTTTAATTAAAGCATATGTTTATCCCAAGCATTATGAAATGACCTATGAGATATTACTTGCTTATGCTTTTCAAGAAACATCAATGATATTGCAGTATGTGTTTTATGCTAGCTATAGGATGGAGGCGGGTAATGAACGAGAGAGGTTTTTTGTGGTGAAACTGGTTATAATTCGCTCCATTACTTTTGCGGTTAATGATTTTCTTGCTGCTAACTATGTTGGGGCAGCTACTCTGTCTATTCCAGTCACGGTTGGTCTCTTGGCTCTGTTGGATTACAACGAAACTTTGTCTACTCTGCGTGAATGGTTTAATGGTGAGATTATTAAATGAAATATTATTTTTGTTTCATTTTAAAGAATATTGTTATTTTATTATTGGGAATTGTACCTTGAAATATTATTATTTGGAATTGGTAGGTCAAAGAAATGATCTGACGAATGATTTTGTTGAGAATTTTGTGGAAGATAGGAACGGACCAGCTGAGGTAGACGGAAATGGCCATGTGGTGTAAATTGAGCACTGAACAATGTTCTATATATGGCTAGGGGAAGATCCAAACAGTTTAAATTTCTGAATTTGTGTTTAATTGTGTGTTTAAATTGAGCAGTGGACAATGTTCTATACGTGGCTAGGGAAGATGCAAACATTTTAAATTTCTGAATTTGCTGTTTAATTGTGTGTTTAAGTCTCTTGCAATGATATATAGAAAAATGTGGATTTTAAATTTTCTATTTTGCAAAGCTTTTGATCTATATTTCCATTTAATTCTTTTGAGATCATGATGTAGTTTTTTGGGATCTATTGTGTATGTGCTTGATTATTTGTATTTCTTTCCGCTTGACCTAACACTTTGGGATTACTTTTTATTTACTTCGTCCGTATATTTGAAAGATATCTTCTTGATTATTTGTATTTCTTTCACTGTCATTGCAATTACGGTAAACCCTAGCTTGTATATAGAGGATAGTAAGAATGAAATATGTGGGGAATTCCCTTAATAACCCATCGAACATCAAAGGGCTGGCCCGCAATGCGTGCATGTAAAATTAGGAAAATAGAAATTATACATGTAACTCGACGTAATGTATAGCCTACAATAAGATCAAGTGAGGTTGGGTTGCATTGGCTTTCCTCGCAAATTGTATACTTGGCTTTCCCACCTGCGCTGTTAGTAGCCGAAAGCAAATTCTAAATCATGACCCCTCCGCTGAATCAATAAATTATCCAAAATATTGAATTGACGAGGCCCACGGCAGGATCCCAACCATGAAAAGAACAGGATATTGAAAGGAGTTTATTCAAGTGAGAGAGTGGAAAAACGTTTCAAGTGGAAACAGACAATTGATACTTCTAAAGAAAAACATGTACTCAAAAATGTAATCATTAATTAATATAGATTTCCAGTCATTCCCCTGCCTTCCTTGTTTTTTATTTGTTATACCAAATACTCTTCGTGTGCAAGCAGTTTTAATACTAAAATATTGTTAGGAAGAATTAATAAAATGTATCATATTACAATATCAATTAATTAATTAATTAATTTGTTCAATTTTAGCACTAAGAATGGTTTAATTTTAAACTGCAGCGTGAGAGATTAAATTTCCAAGCAAATTAAATATATGCATGGAAATTATTA
>JAWDEX010179173.1:0-14422 GCA_035221805.1 Trichilia hirta | reverse complement strand
CCATTATTTGGATAGATGGCGACTCCATTTTTAAAATTTTTCTTTACGTCAAATTTTGGACGACGTCAACAACACATTGTTAAGTTTTTTAGAATTTATAACAATTCTTAGATTTCTATACCAAACTTTGAAATTTCATCTAGTAAGTCTATGAGTATCAAAAAATTTTAGAAGCATATTGAAAGCCATCAAATGACTATCATTTGATAGAGTTTCAGAGATGTTGTATCTATAAGATAAGAAATACATCAATATGTATATGAGGGTATATATCAAATTATTCAATTTTGAATTTTAAATTAAACAGCGCTCTTATTACTTTATTTAAAATAATACTCTTTTAATTAATACAAATAAAATTATATTATAATTTTTAGTTGGTGATCAAGTTTTTATCAAACTTATCAAACTTCACCAGACAGTTATTGGTAAAATAAGTTTAATAAGTCAGAAATACATTTCTGTTTATAACTTATTACAAGATATAATTAATTTAACTCTAGATCTTGATACCTCCCTTGATAGTTATTGATGCCTCAACTTAGTTAGGCTAAACATTTCATAAATAGGGATATAATTAGATCCTTCATCTGATAGTTATTGGAAGCCTAATACATTCTATAAAAAATAAGTCAAATAAATTATGATACCCTGTAAAAGTCCTCACCCGACAATTATTGGGTTACCCCATCAGAATGCTTCTAACTTATTGACTGCATTGAAAAGTTTAAGCTTAATATTTTATTGAAGAAGATTTACATTCATGTCTCATTTTATTTTAATGATAGGATTTAAATTCTATATCAGTTATCAAGTTAAATCTATATTAATTATTAAATGATCAAATTATTTTAATAAATTAGCAAATAATTTATCAAGTAATATTGATATATGTTCATTTATTTACTCTTACTAATTTATCAAGTAATGTTGATATATATTCATTCATTTACTCTCACTAGAATTTTATTAATTTTAGAATGATTAAAATTATTTAAAATTAATATTCTATTTAATTTTAATATAGAGTAACTTTTCTGTTTAATCGGAATAAGTCCGAGTCTAAAAATTTTAATTTTAATAAATTAATTTTTAGTAACAAAAAATATTAATCTAATTAATAGTAAATGAGATTTGTGGCTTTAATTTATATATTAATAACATTAAGAAGATTTTTGAACTTTTCAAAATTTTATATTTTGGCCCTTATGTGGTAAATTACCAAAATAGCCTTTATAGTGATTGACTTGGTTGGTGTGTCAAGAATGAAAATTACATCAATACTCAATAATTTAGGATCAATGTCACTTAAAAAATCAAGTTATAATGCATTCGAAAAGGCTAAAAACAGGTTACGACAAGAAGGTATAGGGGGGGCAATGAGGTGCGTGCTTGTATCAAGGGCGACGCATGGCATACAATGCATACACTAGCTATGGCGTGCATTATGCACCATCCCGCTTGTAGGAGGGTTAGCCTATATTGCATACGAGCGCTGCTTGCGTCTACAGCCTACCCTACCCTGTGCATTTGGTCATTTTTCTTGGTTTTCTCTAGTTTCTTTTTTCAAATCAAAATACTACCAAAATAATTTCAACATATCCCTACCTATTCTATAATATATCAAATATATTTAAACAAGTCCATAATTATAAAAAAATAATTTAATCAATATTAAAATCATATGTTATCTAAAGTATACAATATGGACATTTTTGATATCTAAACATTTTTCATTCAAAAACAATATGCAAAAATGTTAAAAACACATGATTTGCATACTAAACATGTTAACACATATTAATTAATATTAATACACATAACATGCTTATCACATATTAATCCATAAATTAAATTTATCAAATCAAATTATATATTGTCATTAATATAACTACATAGAATACCACCAACATAATCACTAAAAACTCATCTAACTAAGCCACCAAATTATCTCATATGAACATATTACCATAATCAAATATATATCAACATATTAGTATGTATAATAACCAAAATCCTAAGCTCTGATACCACTTGAAAGTTGCTTTAGCATGCTATAACATACATGGATCATTATGGCTCCTATATGTAAACTTTTTTCTTTTTTCAAAATAATTAAAAATTAATTAATTTAGGCATAAAATAATACCATTGTAACTTTGATTGGAATACAACAAATAATCTTTCACTTATCTCTAAAGGTTGCACACACCAATTGTCAATAATGATTTCAAATCAAGCTTATGGATACTTAGCCTTTTGTTATAACTTCACCAACCTATAAGTTGATTTTTCTATACTTAGAAAACAAAAAAATAATCACTAGAAAGATAAGAAATTCTAAAAGACAAATTTTTAATTTCAAATCTTCTTTTTTCTCTTTCTTTTCTTTGTTTTCTTTTGCCAAATCTGTGGAAAAAAAGACTTTTTACCTTTTTTCCTTTTTCACCATGGGTTGCTCTCGAGGAAGAAGAAAACATAACAATCCAATTCTTAATTTCTTACTCTACATGTATCCCACTGAACAAGCATTTGATTTGTCCATTTTTTTATTTAATTAAAAAAATTATGAAAAAGCTAGTAATACACATGACAACATATTATACATGAATTTCAAAAATAATACAGTTTCTATTAATCAATATTAATGGATAATACCATGCATTAATAATTAATAATATATATATTAATTAAATTTATATATATATCAAATGTTTGACTTTTTAAACTTTAATATACTTTAATATGTATTACATAAATTTATTTTCTTTTTTTATTTGTTTAGTTAAATTAAACAATTAATCCTAACCATTCATTCAAATTAAAATGAATAGACAAGATTAAAGAAAAATATAACATATGATAAAATTATATTATGTCACTTGTTACACAAAAATTCAATAAATTAAATAATAGTTATTTAATTACTAATAAATAAATAGCTTTATTTATTAATTTTATTATATCTTAATATATATTTTCTAAGTCTCCATATATCAATAAATCATATTTATGATATATTAAAATTATTAGAATATTTCTCAAACATATGGGTGCTAGTACAGCATTACCGAAAAATTTATTTTTTTACTTTTAAAGAACGAAAATTCTATTTAATCAAAGTATTGGATCATATTTATTTTTATCAATACAAAAATATTATAACTATTATCAATAATTACCGACTAGCATGTGTGAACCCTAGGTTTAATGTGAACTGGATATAATTATATATGAATATTTTATATTATTTCAATATAATACTTTTTAATCAAAATTTTCAATGATCATGAGTGACCTCTAGTAAGATATCATGACCTTTAAATACAATGAATAAAGATTCTAAATTAATTCATATAATTATACATTCATATAATAAAGTTCTTCTACTGTCAACTCTTGATTGAGTGCAAATAATAAAATTGTCGAACTCTTAACTTAATTATAGGATCAAAGACTCATATTATGTATGAAATTTGCTTATTTGTAAAATATATTTTCGAATACACGTATTGTAGTAAGAGATTTAATTCTCATGTATGACACCCTTGCGTAGGATCTCAAGCTTAAATATTTAAACCAGCAAATTCTATTTTGATTATTACCTATTCTCATACAATAAGAATACATTTTCATAAAATTTCTTTCACCAGGCGTGGTTAACCCGATGCAATATATATAAGTGAACAATATACCTTAATATAAAGGACAGTTATGATATTTCAAGTCAAAAGACTAGGGATATACTAGTACAACTTTGCAACGTATTATTAATTGTAAATAATTACCCATATAATTTATCGCATTTGGTTACATTTAGTAATACATTCACAAACGTAATACTCATGTTTATATTTTTGTAACATGAGACTCATTACCCAACTATTAATATCAAATACTAATCATTGATAGTAACAAAATATGTCAATCATGCATCCTTAATAACATTACTTCAACTGAAAATTTATTTGAATGTATTTAAATCATAGATTCTGTAGTTATATTCACCACTTATTATAGATAGAGTTTTAATATATAACACATCACATAATCTTATTTTGTATTAATAATCAAATTATAAAATAAAATAGCTACTGAATAAATATAAAATAATATAAATAAAATATTATTTTTATTAATTATAAACAAATTTATAATTAATTTATAATAAATATATATAATAAAATAATGTTCCTGAATAATATGACACGATTGATTTTAGAATATATTTTCAACACTTAAAACAATTAATGACTAAGAAAAAATATCACTCTTTAATTGTATCTAAGTATAAGACTCTAAAGTGGCGTGTTATTATTTTTGTTAATAATAAATTATGTGAATTTTGGAATACTCAATGCTATCACATTAAGTTATATTGCACGTAAGGGTTTATATAAAAAATTTGTATCTTTTCCATTTGTTATTGTACTCAAGAGTTTATTTTGGGTCATATCTTTATATAATTCTTTATTAATTTTTTTATTTGTCAAAAAAAGATCATGTTATTACCATGATGTTTAAAAATAGATAATGTTACCTTTTTAATAAGATAATAATTGTGTTTAAATGAAAACATAGCTGAAAATGTTATTTTTTATATATTTATTTTGCAAACTTAAATAACTTAATATTTATATTAAGATGTTTAAAAAAAAATAAGTATGCAATCTAAATTAATATTTATGTTAAATTTTAATTTTAATTACGTAATAATTTTATATAATAACAGTAAATATTGCTACGACAATAACAAATATGTATTACTACTAAAAGTATCTATGTAAATATATATTTATTTATTAAATATATCATTAAATATTATTTTATTAATTTAAAAAATAACATATATATATATATAATAACAATAATTTAATTTTATTTATTAAATAAATCTAAAAATTTTGTTGGTAGCAATGACAATGGCCACAAATAACAAAATTAATATCGTGAAACTAAAGTTTTTAATAAAAGGCATACATAACAAAACAGGCATAACTGAACTCGAATTTTTTTATTTATACGCCCCCCATCTCGAATTTGGCAAAAAGTTTAGTGTGGCTGCACATATGCCACTCAAAGTGTAGCGGCCACTGCAGGCATGCTTTCCGGAACATTTTCTGAAGGTCCCTCTTATTTAATCTAATTACTCATTTTTTTCTCTGTTATTTTAAAAATTAGCTGTTATACCTAAAATAACGAAAAAAAGAAGAAGAAGTGATTTTACACATAAATACTCTTAATTTTATATTTAAAAAGTAAAATAAAACAAAATCAAATAAAAGAATTGATGCCCATGCCACGTCCATATACACTCATATGCTTACCTAAACGAAATAAAACCCTAAATCCAATTACCTATGTCGGAACACCCTTCGTCTTCGTCTTCGTCTTCATCTTCATCTTCTTCTGCTTGTTTCCTCTTCTGTTTTTCATTTTTTCTTTTCCCGACCCACATTTTCTTCTTCTGGATTATTTTCCTCTTCAATTCTTCTTCTTCGATTCCTTTTTTTCTTTTTCTTAATAAGAGTAATGGGCATTAACTTTGATTTGGGTATTGATTTTGAAATTTTCGAGAAATGGGTATTATTTAGGAAGGACAAGAGTAATAGGTATTGATTTTGAAAGGGTTGGCTAGCCATTTTCGGAAGAAGAAGCAGCAGCAGCAAAGCCAAATACTAATGGGTTCGGGGCATTATATCATATTCTCAGAAATAACAACACTGCTATATTATTTTCTTGTGAAACCAAGATGCTAGCAAGACAAATGGACTACGTCAGAGTTAGATTACGGTTTGAGAATTGTTATGCTGTGGATAATTGAGGTTTAAGTTGGGGAATGGCTTTATTATGGCGTTCAAAGATTAACTTGAGAATATTGTCTAATATGCACTATATGGATTCATTGACAGAGATGAATGAAGGAGTTAAATGGCGATTTACGAGGGTTTAACAGGATCAGATCATCTTAATGTAACAGGATGAGATCATATTCCAATGATGATGAAAATATAAGGATGTAAGGTAGCAGACAATTACAGAAGGAACTCGAAGCCTCACAGATTTCATTACGAAGAAGTTTGGAGTCAGTATATGGAATGCAGAGATATAGTCAAAGAAATATGGGAGGGATCGAATGGTAGTTGATCTCGGAATCCTGCCTAGGAATTTGTCATTAAGGTTCAGCAAACCCAACAGAGACTCAGAACTTGGAGTGCTAATTTTTTCAAAACTAGAAAAGCTGGACTTAAGCAATTGCAGAATCAACTGAAGTTGCTCAAAAGAAGCTCGGTGAAATTTGAAAATCCTTAGGAGATTAAAAGGCTGGAAATTTGTATTGATAAAATATTATTGCAGGATGAGATTTACTGGCAACAGCGTTCCAGAGTGTCATGGCTCCAATATGGTGATAAAAATACGAAATTCTTTCATTCTAAAGCATCATCCAGTAAGAAGAGAAATGAGATTGAGGGAATTCTTGATGAAGATCACAATTGGGGAAAGGATCCTCAAGAAATTGGAAGAGTATATGTCAGTTATTTTAATAATCTTTTCTCCTCTAATAATCCTTCGATGGAAATTATCAATGCAGCCATTGCAGGTCTTCAAGGGAGGGTAACAACAGAGATGAATCAAGTGCTGGACCAAACCTTCACCAGAGAGGAGATAAAAGAAGCCTTATTTCAGTTGCATCCGCTGAAAGCTCCTTGCTTCTGATGGTTTTCCAGCGGTCTTCTGTCAAAGACACTGGAATTCCCTTGAAGAAATGGTGTCTAATGTTCGTCTGAATTTTCTTAAAGACGGTCGAGATATATCTAGCATAAACTGAACATATATAGCCCTCATACCCAAGACTGACCATCCAAGAGGGGTAACAGAATTTTGTCCAATTAGCCTTTGTAATATTATTTATAAAATCATTACAAAGGCAATTGCTAATAGAGGATTTATTACTGATAACGTGGTGATTGATTATGAATGTTTTCATCAAATAAGAAATAGAAGAAAAAGAAAGAAAAGGAATGGTGGCTTTGAAGTTGGATGTAAGCAAAGCTTGCGATAGAGTGGAATGGAATTTCTTGTTGCAGTGATGACCAAGATGGGATTCTCCAGTAAGTGGATTGATCTAATTTTTCGATGCATCTCTTCTACATCCTTTTCGATTTTAATTAATGGTGAAGCTAAGGGGTCTGTACATCCGAGAAGAGGTTTGTGGCGGGGATGCCCTCTTTCCCCATAATAATTTTCTTTTGTTCAGAAGCATTTTCAGTATTACTAAGTGAAGCAGTCGATCAAAAACTAATTCAAGGGATAGGATTCAAATATAATCACTTAAAAATCACTCATCTGTTGTTTGCAGAGGACAGTTTAATTTTCTCCCATGCTAATTCAGAAGATCGTAGAAATTTGAAGCAGATGTTAGATAAGTATGCAGCAGCTTCAGTACAGCTATTCGGTTTTGCTAAATCTTTTATTTTCTTTTAGCCCAAACGTCTAACAACACACCAAAGATGAGATCAAAGTAATCTTTAGTGTTGTCTCTCATCATGAAAAGTACCTTGGTCTCCCTTCAATGATTGGTAAAATGAAGTAAGTTTTTTTTCTCTATGATCAAGTCTCGAGTCATCAGCAAGATGAAAGGGTAGAAGGCTAGATTTTTTTTAGATGAGGGAAAGAAAATATTATTGAAGGCAGTGATTTAAGCTATTCCAACTTATGCTATGAGTGTATCCCGGCCCACTAGAGGCCTTTGTGTAGATATACGAAGGCAAGTAGCAAGCTATTTGTGGAACAAGAAGAAACAAAGCAAGTGGATTCATTGTACTCCAGGGAGAACGCTTTGTAAACGTAATATCTTCTAATCAGGCCCTCTTAGCAAAGGATAAGTTGGAGAATTATTCAACGGCCCTATTCTTTGTTATCAAGAGTAGTGAACGAAAATTATTTTCCAAAGGGAAACATCAATTGTAAGTAGGGCAGCTATTGTTCTTATGTTTGCAAAGCATTCTAAGGGGGAAAGAAGTTGTTTTGGCAGGTTCTAGATGGAAGAATGGAGACGGGAGATCTAAAATATTCAGCACGATAAGTGGATTCCAACGGCTATCAGCTGTAAGCCTATTACATCAAGAAATAGGCTACCAGGACGTACAGTTGTTGAGCTAATTAATCCGGATCGAACTTGGAATGATTCACTTATTCATAGCTGTTTTCTACCTATTGATGTTTATGTGATTCTTAAAATCCCCTTACCCCATGAGCCTAATCCAGATTAGCTTATTTGGTGTTATGAGAAAAGGGGAAACTATGCTGTTAAAAGTGCGTATCAGGTAGCATTGAGACTGAATCGACCAGAATCCCCAATTTTCTCCTCACATCATCCAAATTGGTGGAAATAGATATGGTATTTATCGTTACCAGCAAAAATCAAAATCTTTATGTGGAAAGCTTTACTCAGTATTCTCCCCTCTGCAGAAAATTTATACGAAAGGAAAGTCACAGACTCAGCCAAGTTTCAAAGACGTTCTATGGCTTTGGAAGATGTTTTTCATGCACTGGTAGTTTTCAAAGCAGCTTTCAGGGTATGGAAGATTTCTTTCTTTGCTGGTGTTGTTAAAACAAGTATTTGTAGTAATTTTAATACTCTGGCACAACACCTATCCTCACTAAATAAAGATGAATTTGAAAGATATGGAGTTACCTTGGTCTACAGGGTTTCAAAGGAATCAGATGATTTATCAAAAACAAGAAAGTGATATCACTGGCACTTTGTTAAGAGCTGAATCAGTGATGACTAACTATAAAGAAGTCAAGAAATTTTTTGGTAAAGATATTGGAAGAAGTGGAGTATGCAAAGATGATAAATGGTCCCCATCTATGGAAAATTGGTTCAAGTTGAATTCTGATACAGCCACAAAAAACTGATGAGGTAATTATAAATTCAAAACGAAAGCTTACGGCAGCCTTAATTAATGGAATCAAATTCCTGGGAGATTGCAGAAGCAGCCGCAGTGCTAGAAGGCATTAAGATTGCAACTGAAACAGGTTTGACTCCTTTGGTAGTTGAGACTGAATGTGTTAATCTTAAAAGTCTTATAACAAGAAGGATCAGCAGCAGGCTTAGATAAGCTGAATTATTTCAGAAATTTGAGCGCATATTTCTCTCCGTAACCAGCTAGTCGTAAAACACAATTCAAGGGCGGGAAATATTGTTACTCGTAATATTTGCTAAATTAGCTTTTGCGTTTACTGCAGATTATTGCACATAGATGGAGGAACTCGTCCTGAAATTGTTAACTAGCTGTAAGTATGTGATTTTTAATTAAATTCGAATTAAAAAAAAAAAAAAATTTTGTTTCCTCATATGCATATTAAATTAATTAGCCCTGAGTTAATATGAACTGTAAAGCAATTTTACACAATACAATTTTTTTAAAAAAATTATATATATTAACAGTCTTAAAATTAAAATTTCAAGGACAATATTAAAATTTCTTTATTTGACAACCAATAAAAGTATAAACGTATGCAAACAAGATGAATTACCACACCAAAATTAAAAATAACATTCTGAGGCCAACTTGTGTACTCTTTCACCTCTATAACACCGCTAAGGAGAAATTTTTTTGAGCCTGTTATGATTCAAACTCGCTCGCTATGTGGGAGAGAAAATCTCCTTACTACCAATCAAACACAAGAATGGGTGACCAAGTTGTGCTTAATCATACAAACTTGTTAGAAAGATAGCCAACAAGCTCAAGCACGATAACAAGTCTCATATGCAAAGGATAACAAAACACTAAAGCAGAATCAGAAATCTATGTTATTTCGCTTAGAACAAAATACAAAATTTAACACAACAGAATGGCCCGCAGAGATAACAACGTACAAATTTCTTATGCACAAAAATTGAAAATAAGAGAACGACTCACTCATCCAATTGACAACATTGCTCACTGAAGACAACAGAAACTCTAGAATATATAAAAAGTGCAATGTTGCTTGTACGTCACAAGACAAATTGAAGAGGTAGACAGAACTTTCTTCTTACTAACACCACCACCATTAAACACCATTGCTTCCTTCAGCTTGAACTAAGACATACCAAATTAAAAATTGTAAAAGAGGAAACTAGTGATCCCATTATATTAGTCAACACTTTTTTTTGTTTCTGGTTTTCTTGGTTTTTGGAAGTTTGCGTTTGGTGGGAAGGTGCGGGGTTATTACTTAGCCATCATAACCTTGACAAATTCCTCATAATTTATCTGGCCATCACCATCAACATCAGCCTCCCTTATCATCTCATCAACTTCTTCATCTGTAAGCTTCTCCCCTAGGTTAGTCATCACATGGCGCAGCTCAGCAGCTGAGATGAAACCATTCTGATCCTTGTCAAAAACTCGGAATGCTTCTTTCAGCTCCTCCTCGGAGTCGGTATCCTTCATCTTCCTGGCCATGAGGTTTAGGAACTCGGGGAAATCAATTGTCCCGTTACCATCTGCGTCCACTTCATTGATCATGTCCTGGAGCTCTGCCTCAGTTGGGTTCTGGCCCAGTGACCTCATAACTGTCCCAAGTTCCTTAGTGGTAATGCAACCTGCAATACCAATTCATAAAAATATAAACAAAAGCATCTCAACTTTGAAATTTATTTAATATTTCAAGAACAAAAGCAATATTAAAAAAAAAATCCTTATATGATTACACAGCCAATCAATCAAGCAATCCAAGCAGCCAGTGGAAGTTTAGTTTTGCTGCGCACAATTACCTGAAAAGGCTGAACTGAGAGTAACGTTATATCAGTAACAAAATAACTAGAAAAGAATGGCCAATAACAATCACATCACCGTTCAATATGAACGCAATGTATTATAAAATTCTCTCATTATAATTATCATTAACTATAATTCGTAAATTTCAAAGTAAATTCATAAATAACTAGGAGTTATAGAACAGAAGCCGCACGTATGATGACATACAGTAACCCTGTCCAACCTAGAGACTTGCTCTTTCCAAAAGCTATTGAATTGAAAATATTAAACATCACATTTCCAAATGTAACAAGCCAAACATAGAGAGCACGATAGATTGATCAAGAGAACTAGACGAACAATGAGTAACAGAATCTAAACTCAAAGGCAAGACATATTGCGTTACAGATCATATCAGTCAGATCACATCACAGACCAAAAATCAACAACGCATATGAAAGATACAAAAGGAAAACTGATCATCGACAACAACAAACCTGAATCAAATATGTACAAACTCACAGATTCGTGAATCTCAAACCATATCGATCATGAAATTAATAATTCAAAAACAAAAAAGAAAAATAGATAGATATACAATCAGACCATCTCCATCCTTGTCGAACAAGCTGAAAGCTTCCTTGAACTCGGAGATCTGATCATCGGTGAGTTGATCCGCCATTTTTTCTTTTCCTCTTCTGAAAATATTCGACCTAAACACTAATAGGGAAAGTAAAAGAGAAACTGCCCTATTATCTTTGCAGATAAAATGATGCTCGCTTTTATACAACCCAACCTTCTCGCATCACATCACTTTTCCTTGCATCCGAACGTAACCGTCCGGATTGTCACATCTGCCCAAATCTATATTTCCTCGTTTACCCTTTCTTCTTTTATTTATTCACTTGCTATCTTATTATTTCTATTTTTTCGCATTATTATTTCTAAACAACCAAAATAGCTCTTGACCTTTGTTCCTAGCAGAACCAAGGCCTCAAAATAAATAAATAAATAAATAACATATAAAAGCCAATCGTTTGCAATAAATAAACAAATAAATGTAATATTTTAACATTCGAAAATTATAATAGTAAAGAATGAACTGTGATATTGAAAGTCAATAGGTGTTGGACTTAATTGTCACAAATGGAAAAGTAATATTTTTACTTGAGAAATTTTAAAAAGTCAGGGATAAAATATTCAAAGTAATCCATTTTTTTTTTTTAAAAAATCTTCGCTAACACTATAGAAAAAAAAAAATTAAATATCGGCGAGCGTGTTTACGTGTTTTGTACGCGGAGTAAGAGCTCAGCTGCTCATGACTTCATGTTAACTGCCACGTCACTGGTCCATCGCCCTTCCATCACTTGCAGCGGAGTCGGCAAATTTTTTTTTTTTTCAAACGATACGTTTAAATTTTTGTAGTACTTTTTTTATTTATCTAAATTTAATATATATATTTTTTAAAGAAATCAAATATACATTACAAAGGAATAAATGTAAATACACAGCTATAATTGATTTTGAGTAATACATATTAATTTCTTGTTTATTAAATTTGAAAATAAACATCTAAAAATTAATTTTTTATATATTAATATTCTCATAGATAATTAAATAAATTTAAAATATCAAAACATACACAAAACTTATATGTATTTTAAAAATTATAATTAAATTAACTTATTCATATTTCTATTAAGATAAAAATTTTAATTTAATTTAATTTAAATAAAATAATTAAATATTTTTGTTAAATTAAAAAATAAATACTTTAAAATATATGAATAAGTGAAGCTAAATAAACAAACATTTTGACATTTTGGAAAATACCATAAATCATTATGTCCAGTGAGGGTATTTGAACCATAAAAGAATATTGTGCACACTCATATTTTAATAAAATTTTATATTATAAATTAAATATAATGTAATTTATTACTAAGGATGATTAAAAGAGATGTTAAATATTTGTAAACTAATTAAATTCTTAAACCATCATTGAAGATCATAAATTGAATATTATTGGGTTTTTTCTAACGATAAGTTGCTTTTGTTATATTCATCAGCAAAAGATAACAAGTGGTTCTTGCCCGTCCTTAGAAAATAATAAATGTAGAAAAAAAGTCTTTACAAGTTTTAGAAGCGGCATAGTCAGAAGAGTGAAAGAGAGAAATGCAGCCCCAACGGAAAAAAAGTGTTGTTATTAAAAAAAATTAAAAAATATTATAAATATTAGGTCAAAATATAATTAGGAGAGAGTTAAAAATATAAATAAAATTAACTAAAATATAAACTCAAACTAAAATGAGAGAGATTTCAATACATCCTATGTTTATATTGATTCCCTACAAAAAAGACCGAATTTATAATTAACAAATTCAACTATTCCCGTTCTATTATTTATTTTATTGTATATTATAAAAATAGAAGAATAGTAAAACAAGAGAGAATTCGATAGAATTCGCTTAATCCACCAAATTTATTGACTTTATGACACTCTATTTTGAATTATATCGACTTTAATAAAATTTATATATGTTTTGTACTATCTTTTTAAAAACCTTCCTAGAAAAAACTAGTAGAGCAAAAATTTAGTAGAAAAAAAGAAGAATACAATACACATTTGACTATTTCTAATAAAATCTTTTTCTCAAAATAGTATATATCAATTTATCAACTTGTGGAAGTGACGTACACTAATATTGTATACTAACTTTTCAGAAGTACATGTAAGTAGAGTTCAAGGACAAAAAAATTAATACTATTATTAGAGAAGCAAATATGTTTGACATCATTTTGATAGCTCTATTGAAAGTCATGTGTATAAAAGAATTTAGGCGAAATATGTTTGGTTATGCTACTTTTGATATATCCTTATCTAATTTAAACAATATAAACAATATTATCTTTATAAATTCTAGTTGAATTTTTTGAAATAGAAGATACGTTGCATATACTTTGAATATTATGTATAACAGAATGCAACCATATATATTTAAAACTTACTTCATCTAGAACAATAATCTCAAAATAATTAAAAAATGTTGTAACAAGAGTTTATTTTGTGAATTGTTAGGAGATTGTTGTATTGTTATAAATAAACACATATTTCATTTGTCATCGGGCTTTATAAGGATCACAAAAATAACTAGCATTTATAGTATCAACCAAACCTAATTTTCTATTAATTTATTAGAATAAAGTAACACCAAATTTATCGTTACACCAAGATAACACAATATATACTTGATGTTATTCCTAAAATTTTGGGTAGAATTAAAACTAAATCTAGCTAGTAAATTTACATCAAATGATATGTCTAGTCTGGTTCATTATATTAGATATAATAAGGTACTAATAGTAGTAAGATATGACACTTTTGAATTAAATATCTCTTTACCATCTTTTTTAGAATGAAATGGATCCTTTATAGGATTTAGGCACCAAATAAACATTGGAGTACCCAACAGATGAGATTTGTCTATGTTAAAGTGTTTAAATTTTTTTCAACATATGTAAACTGATGGATAAATATTTCACTAGATTTGTACTTGATCTGTAAGTCAAGATTGTCGGAGATATGTCTTAGAACTAATCATGTCATATTGTTCGGATGAATTACTTTATTGTATATATAATCTTATAATTAGTTATAAATTTGTTTACAATTA
>JAWDEX010179162.1:0-14425 GCA_035221805.1 Trichilia hirta | reverse complement strand
TAGTATAAAATATAATACTCATTCAATAATTTAAATAAAATATTTAAATTATTTTTATTTAATTTTTAAAATTAAAAATAGAATAAATTTTTTTATAAATTTAAATTATAAATAAAAATAAATTCATATTTTTGTATATTTTAAATTTAACTTTTAAAAATTAATTTATAAATTCTTTTGTACAAAATATTATAAAAATTAAATTTATAAATTAAATTTAAATTATTTTAGTTTAAGGGTTTATATGATAAAATTTAAGAATTTATAATTGAATTTTAAAATATAAAAATATATTTATAATAAATATTTTGATAAAAATAAAGTAATATTTTAAAAAAAATTTTAAAAATTTTATCACAGAGAATAAATATCCTTTCAAAAAAACTGTAAGAAAAATTTGTTATTCCGCCGTGTTACTGTTTGACGATACGAAAGGGAGATTTACCTGCATGCTGTTACTGCGTATGCAAATTGACCACGCAATCGCCCAAAGGCAAAGGATATATCCCTTTTTGTTGGGATTCACATTGTAGCCATGGTTTTCTTACTTTTGTTTGTCAAAATTCCTACACAAAACAAAATAAAATGAAAAATTGATTGGTATATAAAATTTTAATATGACATTTTCTAATTAATTTAATCAAATTATATTAAAATTAAATCCTATCAAATTTCATTTTTTAAAAATAGTAATGAAGACTACAGTTCAATCTATCAAATATTGAAATTTGAATTCAATTAATTAACCTTTATTCATATTTTCTCAGACTTTAACATATTATTCATTATTCAATTATTAATAACGAAATCCAATCTAGTTAATTTGTTTAATGACTAATATTTTTTTTTTATTTTTTTTTTTTGGAAGAGGTCTCCCTTTACGAGGAGAACCACCACCGGCAGCCATCACGGCGGCATACGATCCCCGGCATACACCACAGTGACCCTCACCCTCGATTAAGTAAAAGTTAATTGACATCTATTAAGTGATAATAGTTTAATGGAACACATGCATAAAAGTCTCTTTTTTAGTTAATTAGAATTTTAATCAAGTTAGTGAGATGAGTTTCAATATATCAAATAACTGAATTAGCATCAACTTGATGCTGATTAGTGCCAATTTGACCAAAAGAGTATATACAAATTCCTATATCAGAATAAGAATTCTTATCATGTTGGTGATTCTGAAACGAAGCAGCGTGGAACCGGAACTCTCTACTTCTTATATTAATTGCCGCACATCACGTGAATTTTCAACCAACTTTTTTGACTTCTTTATCCAATAAAAAACAAAACATTCTAAAGGCCGACTGCTTACCACATCCACTAGTATGCTTTGGCAAAGTTAATTATACTATACCAAACCTTTATTTATTCTTTCTCCTTTAAATATTTAATTGTAAAACAAGAAAACAACACACTTCGTTGATTAGATTTATTAAACAATTTTATCATTCTCGGTCTAACTATAATTAAACGATTTCACATGAACGTGTTTCTCATTAACTTTCTAATTTTATTTTGTTGCTCAGATGCCAAAATAGACTGTAGGGAAAACAAAGCTAGTGGGCAATCTTTGTCTACAATGACTATATAATCCAAGTCATATAGGCTTCAAATGTTAAACTCAAAATCCAAATACCCAAACACAACTTTTCATTCATCCTCTTCCTCTCTTTCTCAATGGCAACTGCATATTCTTTAGCATCCAACAATACCTTATTACACTGCCCCATCGATCTGAGCTTCGACCTCGATGAGGCTCTAACGACTTTCACGATCAATTCAGAATCAGACGTACCAACATATTCCAGCGATGAAAATACTCAAGAAACAGTTATAAATAGTGAATTGGTAACTTCGAATTTGCCAACTGTGGCTACTGATGGCGTTTGCTCTGTTTGTATGGAAGATTTTCAGACGGAATTTCCTGGTAAGCAAGTTCCATGTGGCCATGTTTTCCATGCTCAGTGTATCACCACGTGGATCTCCCTCTGTAATTCTTGCCCTCTGTGCCGGAGTCGATGCATTATCTCCGGTCAAGATTCATAATTAGAGATTCATTAATTTAATTTAATTTTTTATTTTTTTTGGGGGGTGGGGATATTCTGTAATTGAAGTCTTGCCATTCTTTAGTCAACGAAAGATGTTTATATATATAGATATAGATATAGATATAGATACAGTTAATAATGTTTAATACAAGACTTTGAAGGTTTTGCCATTAATTTTGGGTCTTCCGTTTCCTTACTTGTAAACAACCGTTACGATTCATGATTCATAATACCACTCAAAATGCATTATTAATAGTTTATGGTTTTCGAAATTGAGCTTTTTAGATTTTATGTTTTACTAATATAAGTTTTAAAAATTTATTATTGATTATTTGATTGTTATATAGACAATGGTATTTAGATAATTCAGTATTTTAAAATCATATAAAAATTTTCATATTCTTCAATGATAAGCAAATGATATGAAAAATAAAAAGTATAGGAAAATAACTTTTCATATTAAAAGAGCCCTCTTCATAGATAGAGTCGTATGAATGATGCCAAAATATTTCGTCACTAGAAAAATTTAGATAGGTAAATTCAAATACTATCTTATCCTATAATTGAAAGTATGACCCATGTTTTAAAATATATCAAACACCACCAAGTATTTCTCTACTAGAAAAATGTTGAGTAACTCAATTCAAATGGTATATATCTTGCCGAATAAAAATGCGATACATATATTAGATATTTATATTTATTATTACTATTATTATTATTATTATTATTATTATTATTATTGATTAATTTTAAGTGAATGTATATGTGATAAAAATTTATTTGCTATAAAAGCAAACCAATAATATGATATGTCCATTTCATTTAAGTTCTTTCTTTTACTCGTGTGTTCATTTTCATTCACATTTTTTATTTAAATTAAAATTTAAGAGATAATTATAAGATTAATTGAGTGTACTACACCATTCTATTTATGTCAAAGTTTACGTAAAATAAAAAATATAAATTACTAGTAGTTTAAATGATAAATTATATATATATATATATATCTTTTATTTCTCTAACAATGGCATAACATGGAGACAGCTTGGGCTTCCAAAAAAAAAAATCAAGAAGTTTAGTTTGAAATGAAATTAATTGAGTATTTCAATGAGAATATATATGTCTTTCCATTAAAATTTTTTTTATATAAAAGTATAAAATAATATTATTGTAATACTCAATATTTAAGTTGAAGAGTATTTTCGTCATTTTACTTGTCAAAGATATTTTTGTCATTTTTAAAATTTTATATTTGAGAAATATTTTTAGTTAAATAACATTGCATTGATATATATTGAGTGTTTTGAGAGGTTTTAGATAAAGTTAGTTAAAATAAAAAAAATTTTCATGAGATACTATTTACTTATCCGAGCTTCTAAATTAAATTTCTATTGATTAAAAAATTTAATTGACTAGCTGTTTATTTTATTTGAATAAGATAAAAATACGATCATATAAAAAAAGAATGAGTAAAATTTGAATTCGAATGAAAGAGAAATAGCATTAGAAGTAGACTGTGAACTTGGATAATATTTTTTAAGAATTAGAGTAATGATTTTAAAAAAAATCTCAATAATATTTTTTATATATCGATTCCCAACTCCAAGGTTTCAATACCCTTTTGAGGTTATTGATACTTTCATATAAAAATTATATAAAACTCGTCTCATTTCAGTAGTCTAAAGTATTTTAGTTATATTTTGAGTTATAAAACTCTGATTTAGATAATTCTTGATGCATTAGAAAATTAATTCAATTATCTACAATTTTTATATTTATCATTTGACCTAAATTATTTAATAAGAGAGTTAAAATTGAGAATAAAAATAAATATCGTAAAAGAGTCTGTAATAAAGTAAGTATCGATACCTTAACTCAAAGATTTTAATATTTGGGTTAAAAGGTATCAATATTCAAACTGAAAAATGAAAAATTTATGAAAGTATCGATATCCAAATTAAAGATATCGATACCCAGACCTAAGGTATTGATAACTTTGGCCAAAAATATCGATATCTTTAATAAAAATAGGCTATTTTAAGAAGAGTTCGACACTTGACCAAAGGTATCAATACTCATAGTAAAGGTATCAATATCTCACTTAAAAAGTATCGATATATGTTAACGAAAATCTATATTCTAACTAAAATAAAGGCTAAAAATATTGATACCTAAAGTAAAGGTATTGATACCTCAACTAAAAGCATCAATATCCAGAGAAAAGCATCGATACTTTTTGAAGAAAATTTACGTTGTAATCAAAGAAAATAGATATTTAGCTTGTAAAAAGACTATTTTGCCCAATTTAAAGGCAATCTCTACCATTCTTTCTATATTTTTAAAGATAAACTAGTCTTTTCTCAACCCATTTACATGCATATGAAATCAAGTGAAAAAAAAAATATTTCATTTCTTCCTCTTCACTGTCGTTCACATTCAGTTAGAGAAATATATACAGTGCCTACTCATTTTAATTTTTTTCGATTTCTCCACTTTTAAACTGATTCAATTCTCATTTCTTGCTATAAAATCATAGTGTCCAATACTATTCATAAGTAACAACTAATATTTTCTCATTTAATCAAAGATTCAAGTGAAAAAGAGAAGTTAAGATTTGAGACAAATTGAGACTTTTTGTGTTAGAGTAATAAATCAGCTTTTTCAAGTTATAGACAATCTATTGGTAAGTGTTCTAACCCATTTGAGTTTAACTGATAGCTTAATTGAAGTTATAATTTATGGTTAGCCATCTATTAAGAAAATTTAAAATTTAGGCTTTAAATTGATCAATTAAGTATGAATTTAAAGGATTTAATTAAAAAATACTGAATTAAAAGTTAGAATAGTTTAAACTATAATTTTGATAAAGATTAAATAGATAGATACTACTCATAAGCACTATTAATTCGAGTCTAAATTTTATTGAATTTAATATAGTTTATAAAATTTATAAAATTATTATTGTACGTACGATTTATATATTAAGAAATCGAGCGGTGAGATTTCAAGGTTCAAAAATTAGAGAGAGTATATACCCTTCTTATTATATGAGTAAAGTTATTTTATTTTATTTATCACAAAATTTATGTTATAAAGAATTAAAATTATTTTATATATTAGTATAGTAAAATTACTTTATCCATTTAAGTTGTGATAACTTGGAGGTAATGGATATTTTATTACGACAAATACCAGAAGAAAGTTTCACTTATTTGTGAATTATTTGTGCATATTGTGATTTTATTAATTTATAAATATTTGTAATTTTCTTCTCATGATATTTTTATTGTAATTATTTGATTTATTTATAAGGCAGAAGGTTGATTATGATATTTTGATATTATATTATTTTGTAAACTTTGATGATAACCTTACTTGTGATGTAAGATTTCATTATTTTCTTATATGATTAAGTTTATATTGATTGCAGCCGAAGAGCCAATTATTATGAATTTGTTTTGACTTAAAATATGGAGACCGAGGAGGCCACGGGTATAAAGGTCAAAAATATACCTACAAAGTTATGTAGTTTGGGATAAATTGAGACAGTGGCTATCCAGGTGAATGAGCATCAGTAGGCCTGGTATAAGAGAAAAGATGACCTTATTTGTGGTGAAGTAGCCCGTTAGAAGAAAATATAGAGAATAGTTATGTGTGAATTTATAAATTATTTTAGGCCAACGTCAGTAGTGGACCAAAATTTTGTAACAAATTATGCATTATTTATTCCATCATATAAACTAAATTTTATCAAATATTTTATTATTTTAATTGTATGAAAAATTCACTAACTGCTCGAGTTTACTTTTGGCTAGAGTAAATATCGAGAAAGTGACTTCTCTAATAATTTTTGATGCTATTTTAATTTTTTGTTGAATGAAATAACTTTATAATTTTTTTTAAATATTTTTTTAGTGCATTTTTATTTTTAAATACTTTAAATGCTTATGTATATTTTTTATCCACTCACAAAATATACTCTCGTATACTCACCCTTTTATTTTTTAATTTTAGAAGATCGAGATCAAAGTAGAGAGTTCGTTAGAAGTGGTAATTAATTAGAAGATTAGGCCTTCTGTTATCATTTTTCTTTTGACTCATTAGTCTATTATTTGTTCACTTGAAAAATATTTTTATAAACTTTTGTATATACAAATATGTATAAATTGAAAACGAATGTTTCTTTTAAATATTTAGATTTTAAATATAAATTACTTTTATACTGTATTTAAAAAATGAATTGTGAATGTTTCGGACAAACATATTTATTTTATATATTTTGCGAAATAAAGTGAGATAATATTTTAAACAGTATAAATAATATTATACAATGTATAGGTACCTAGTAAGCTTTACAGATCTAAAAGATATATTTAAAATTTTAGAATGTGTTTTGAAGGCACGTGTTAGTTGTAATATGTGGACTTTACGGACGGGGATGTAATAATTATTTTTACAAAAATAGGATAAAAATTTGTTTTAAAATCTAAATAAGGTGCATATGACTAGTAAAACTTACATTTTAATAATATGATAAAAATATTGACCGTCATTAAAGCACAATATGTTTTTCTGTATTATCAAGTGATTAAATTTTGAAAATTAGTTCCCGAATTCCTTAACCGTATACCCAAGGTCAATCTCATTAAGTTTTTATACTATCATGTAATCAAATAGAACTTTTCTGGTTATATATACACAATGTATTTATATTGATTTTGAATTTAATGTTTTAAGCGTTGACATAGAATTTAATAATAAATTTATATCATATTAGAATAATATTTTATATTCTAAATATTTATCAAATAATATGACGCTCATTAGAGAAATGGTGAGAAATATATTATTTATTTGACAAATGCTAAATTATTTGTAACGAATATTTAGAATAAAAATCAGTACATACCCAACATTTATTCATTATATTGAATTACTAGATAATTGCGAGGGGTAGAGTATACGGTTCTTTTGAGCTTTTCCCCGATGACGATTGGTCAATAACGTGCCAGTTAATAATATCAACGAGAACATGATTAAATCATTTAATGCTTTGCAACTCCATTTAATTATGTCAACGAAAACACAATCAACTTTGATAAAATTAATTAATGTTTTTTATTCGAAATTGTGTATGAAAAAGAGTGGTGATTGAATGTATTAAACTAAAAAAAAAATATTAATAAAAAAATTCATAAATTTAAATCAGTTAAAGTATGTTAGAATTTATTTAAAAAATTATTCTGCAAATAATGTGATAAATAAAATTATATGCAACATTTGAATAATAAATTTTTACAATTTTAATTCTATGACTTTTATAAATATCTATATATATTCTTCAATATCGGACATTACCTATTCACTAAATAAAACGTGTGTCAAATTGATCGTACAAAGAGTTTTCAACACCTTGGAATATGTAATAAATTCAACTTTATGCTATCCTATAATAGGCACGTTCTCCCATTCATTCAAAAAGCAAAAAGACGCACACATTGTCCTCATAACCCGCACTTTTGAAATATCAGGAAGAATATTATATATATATATATATATATATAAACAAATAATTTTTAGGAATGTAACAAAAAATATGTTAATCTCATGATAGAAATGTATTACGGTCTTGCACTAATCAAATACTTTTATTTGATGGATTAATTAGGACAAATATTTGCATAGCAATGTTGAACGCAGTCAAATAAAATCAATACACACTAACACATGAATATTATATTTCGAAACCTGAAATTTATAAAGAGATGAGACAGGCACTGCATTCGATTGTAAGTAACCTGAAGCTTGAAAATGTTCTTTATTACCTCAGAAATATATATATATATATAAAACTGGCAGCCACTTTGTCTTTAAAAAGGGTGGAAAATGGAAAGAAATAAAATAATTACAATAATAATAACTTAACACAAAAAATGAACCATTTGAATTATAACTTATAAATTATAATTAATCTGAGGTATAAACTAAATTTTAAATCAGTAACTTAATACAAAAATGAACTATTTGAATTCTTCTATTTTTTTTTTAATTAAACCAGCTCTGCACCCGGTTTGAACTCTGATGAAAAGTTTCAAGGAGAATGCCATTAAATCGTCATATTGTACTCTTTCCAGAGCAATCATTTGAAGTTATTTATTAATTTATTTATTTGATAATAATATTTATTTGAAATATAAACTAAAATTTCAAATTAAAAAGGTTAAACTATTGCAGGAAATCTTGATTTTGCCTGTCTTCTACAAATTGCTTTTCCCTACCTGAGGTGGATTACCCCAACTAAACATGACCAACCTAAATAATTGATGTGCTGGGAAAGTGGGTACCAAAAGAAAAATGAGAATAAGACTATCTGTACCAGAGCCATACCAAGTCAAGGAAAAATTCCCAACACAAAATGAACTCATTTCTCAAACACAATAAAAAAAATACCTCAAACGAAAAGGCGTGAATTGATTCTACTTCTCAAGTCTCATGCATGAATTCATGCGTGCCTAATGTTAGCTTCGACCCTGAGACAGCATCGTAAAGGAAATACCAAACGTATGGGTCATTGGGTCTTTTCCTTTTTTACTTGTCGCTTTTAGACATAGGTAATTTATATATTTTGATTTGTATTTAGTGATGCAAATGAGTAAATGAATTTTGTTCTCTCAACCAAGAAAAAAAAAATGAAAGAATTTTGTTAAAATAGAATTCAGTCAACTATTGATACATGCATTACATTTTCTTAATGATATAATCTAATTTTATATTAGAATCAAATGCGATCAAATTTCACTTACGTAACTCTTCTCCAATTTATAAATTAAATTCGATTCCTCCAAGTTGATCTACGAATTAGGTTACATTCTAGTCAACACAGTTTTTAACATGGAATAATAAATAAAATTCATCTGAAATTAGAGAGAGAGAGAGAGAGAATGAACCAACCCATTAATTAGATCCATGAGACAATTAATCCTCATGGCGAGCGTCTAAGACGAAGCAGCGTAGAACCAGATAGCCGATAGACTTCATGAATTGAACCCGTATTTTGACCTACTTTATCTTGTCATCCTTCTTGACTTCTCTTTCTACAAATCCATATTTAATTAATGAACGAAGGAATTGAGGAAACTACCTAATTCATAATCGATTCCTTATTAGATAATTCATTCATTAATATAATGTGTAATTAATTGTAAACTTGAATGATACTAATAAAATCTACATAATTGAAATTATATTTTTAACACGTTTGCCCTCCGTGGCTGTCATAATGATTGATTTGGGCACCAGAACATGACCCCATTTGATGAAAATTTTAATCCCAAATTCCAAAATGGCCTAATTAGTAATAATTTGCAAGTGGTAAACTTCAATTGCTTAGAAAATTCTTGTCTATAACCCCTGTCATCCTGTGGGATTAGAAGCTTCTCTATAAATTAATCCCACCAACACAATAATAATAAAAGATTACAAGATTAACAAATATTATCAAATCGCATCAGCTTATTCACATAAGTTTATTCAAATATATCTGACATTGTTCTTATGTTCAATAATTTTATTTAAAATTTTATGTTATGATTTCTATTTTGTTATTCCTAAACGTTAAACGTTATATGCATGATATACATGTCATTATATAGTATAAGTCAAGCATCCAGTATTCATACTTTAAAAGATAAATATTGAATAAACAACTCATATAAAATATATTTTATTTTAATAAAATATTCAATTCAATGAAGTTGAAACAGAAGCTAAATCTAAGAATGGTTCAAGAAATTTAATTTGAATACAATCTAAGTGGGAGTCAAATGTGTTTAAATTCAAAAATGAGTTGCAAATATGTAATTTGATAATTATAAAAATTATCCCCTTATTCTATTGTTGCAATTTAAATCCATAAAATTTTGTATGAAACTAAATATTTTGATTTAAAATTAAATCAATTTTATTCAATTTATTAAAATATTATAAACTAATCTAATCCAAAGCATAAAATACAATTTAAAAAGATTTAAATTTACGAGTTAAACTATATTACAAAATTAATTATATAATAATTAATTATATTAATTTTATAATCTCTTATCAACAATTAAAAGAGAATTTAATGAACAATTTTTCTTTTTTAATTTTTGAGTAAATAATTTTTTTTTCAATTATTACCATTACCACATGCGAGAGATAGATACAATTGTATATAACTTAAGATAAATAAATAATAATAATAATAAAAATTTTCATAAACTAACATTATTTAATTTAATTTAAAATTTAAAATTAATCCAATTCAAAATTCAAATAGCAAATAACAGTTTAAAAAATATCAATCTATAAATCAATTAAAAAATTTTTAAAACCAATCTTAGTATGAAAATGTCCAACCGAAGCTATTGGATGAGGTCTTTGTGTGCAACATAAAAATAAGCAATTTATACTTTTCTGTGGGCCTTCTACTATTTGCAACGTGTATGGAGAGTATCTTTCAGTTTGCATTCGGGATTCGAACTAAAAACGCCAAGAATTGGAGAGATGACAAACAGATGGGTGTAAGAGAAGAGTTTATTTAATGCGATGGTGGAGGCAAAGACTAAGTTTTTTCAAATGCCTAGCTTACAGTCATCCACTTTTCAGATAACGCTGTCAAACATTAAGAAATGTTAACAAGCACGCTTGAGCAATTGTTCATCTGGCGCTTTTGCTAATAATAAAAGGTATTTGAATGGGACAGAAATTTCCTCAATTTACAACTTATATATAGTGGCATGACTGGAAGTGTATTCCATCTTTAAGTTGAGGAATGTTCAGGTGGCTTGTTTCAAGCAGGGGAGGACTCTTGACTATTGCTTGAGTACTGGGAATTTAGCAAGTGCAATGAATAACTTCTCTGAGCATTTGGTACTGTTTAAGGGACATTTTCCAATTCAAATGCCATAGTGATTAAGAAACTCAAAAGTATAAAGCAAAGGTGAGAAGCAATTCTACACAAGTAAAAGCCATTCAAATGATCCAATAAATGAAGCCTGTTCACCTATGGAGAGTTTGTGTAGAAGCTTTATAATTTTTGAATATATGACTAATGGTTCTCCAGAATCAGTTTAATTTTAAAAGAGTGCAAGGATTCTAGATTGGAAAAAAAAGATATAAAATTGGAACTGGGACTACTAGAGGACTAGCTTACCTTCCATGAAGAGTGCAGAAATTGCACTATACATCATAATATCACACCTGAGAACATATTGCCAGATATGCAGAACACTACCGTAAAATTGCTGATTTTGGTCTTGCAAAGCTCATTGGCTAAGCTACATTCGGATACTTTCATTTTTCTGGTACTTCTATGTTGAATCCCCATAACAAATAAATCCAAGGGACAATTACAACCATCACCAAGGAAAATTTGCTTTCATGGCGCACAGAAGAAAAAGATATAATATCAAGACATTGCCAAAAAACAGGAGGAAGCATAGAATGAGTCTGTAGCTTGTCAAGAAATAGTGCAAAACCCAGATTCTCCACCCACAACAATGTTATTTTATGAATATAAATGGCAGTAAGAGTTGAAGAGAGATGAATATTATCATTGTCTAGAGTCATCTTATCTAATGAGTAACAAAAGGTGAAGTAATTTACTAATAAAACATTTTAGGTTTCAGTCAAGCCATCAAAATCTTTGAGACAACTGTAAAAACAACAGCAAAATAATTGCAAGTGTCGTAAATAAATGGAAGAATAAGTGTCGATATTCAATGCACAAGCAAATGCATTCAAACAACATAAATATACAAAGCAGAAAAAATATGAACATGTGCAAAGTATCTATCTATTTTGTTACTGCATACTATAAATTTGTATTTATGAAGAAATTACCCCTTCTATTTACTATAAATAGAAGACATTGCATTGTATCATGATATGAATGGATGAATGAAAGACAGACAATTCTTTCGGTTATTGAAATTCTCTCTCCCACTGAATCAATTTCAATCCATTTTGATTTAATTACCACTTTAGCTAATTTCATTTACACCCCTCTTCCTCTATTTTATTATACCTTGAGCTAATAGTCCACAACAGCAAGATATTATTTTAATTGTTGTAAATTCTATATATAAATCAACATAACATGAAAGGACAGGAGCCAAGCAATAACCATTGCTTAATACAAATCCTGACAGATGTCATTGACACAATTTCCTCACTAGGACAAGCTCAATCTATAAACTAAAAATAAGCATAAACAGAACCCAATAGTAGATATAAAATGGAAATTGGAAAGCATTTAACAAAATAAATTAACTACATAATTTTGTAATACCAGCACAAAAGTTGCAACATTAAATTTCCAGACAGCTCTCTACTTACAGATAGCATGCCCCAAGAAGTTAAAGCAAAAGTGCTTGCAATGACAATCCCAATAATAGAATTAACATTTGTATAGAAAGTCATCAAGATAAGCTGCTCATTTATTTTGAATAAACCGCTTAAAAAATGTAGACAACATAAAGCACAAAGGGTGGAAAGTGGTAAGCTAAAAACCAGTTTATAAAAGCACAAAACCAATAAATAAGCAAAACCAGAACCGAGTAAGAAAATGTTGGAAAGCGATCAAGGAGAAAAGAAAAGAGAACCAAAAATCACGCAATTGCAAAATGACCAAGAAAAAGCATCACTTCCTTCAAAACTTTGACCATCACAGGATTTTTCATGTTGGAAACAGAATGGTACAACAAATTAAACTTCATACCATTGTCTAAACTACTAGGAAGGCGCAGCACACTATTGAGAATTCTGTTCATTAAATTTGAAGGTTAATGTTAAACTACAAGATCAAGATTACATGACTCAAACTCAGCAGTGATAATACATAAATTTGACAAAAATTCGTAAATCACACACACCATAGAACCATTTATATTATCCTTATATAAGATCCATGGCTTGAACAAGCACCGGATACAAAGACCAATTCTTCTGAACGAAAGATTAGCCAATGAAAGTTGAGGCTTCTTCAGTTAAGGTAATTTCTTATCTTGAATCCTAGTCGCTCTGCTTCACCAGAGAGCTGCTGTAAGGGAGGACAGGTCCGTGTCAGGCTATGGCGAAGGTTGCTTTTAGACTGTTTTGTTCGACTCCACTTGCTAATGAAATGAAGTTCTTGCTGAAGTTCTGGATTGAGGAAGTTAGGCCATCACTATAACCAATCAGCAAAATCAGGGTATGATCATTATCAATTTAGCAACAGCAGAATTCCTCATGACAAACTTGAATACTTTACATTACTAAACACTTGAAACAGACATAGAAGTTTGGATTCCATATTTCCATCTTTCACCATAAAAGTGAGAAAAAAGAAAAAAGAGAAAGATGCATGCAAAAATAGATTTTCAATCAGATCATATCACGACAAATGCTAGTTCCAGGTTTCTCAAGTGCTTAAAAGTGATACTGAAAACTCACAAATCAAGCTCAGCAGCTAAAATTAGAAAAAAAAATAACTCTTTAAGGCACCTCCCAACTACAGCTGGCAAGCATGCAACACCCTCATCCCGATTTTTAAAGGAGACACACCTTATTCAGGACACTAGAAAGATGCTCCTAATACTTTATCACAACACCCAAAACAAATTCACTTAATAACTGAATAAAATGAACACAAAGCACATAAATCAAATTGAGGAATTGGCTGCCAGCACCTTCGTGAATAGAAGAATCCCACAAAACTAAAGAGAATTCTGAATGGTAAGGTCAACTTAGGTAGAAGATAGAACTTCTCAATCCAACCAATTTCTGTTCATGAGAGATCATCACAATTTGAAAAAAGTAGCTGAAGTCCCTAAATTTTCTCTTTCATACATCTCTTTTGATGTGTCAGGCACAAATGGACTTTCATCCAAAAGTAAAAATTGCCAACCGCTTCTATATTGAATTTTTCTCAAAGAATCCAGAGAGAGATGTTTAATCCATAATTCCTTTACAATGGAATATACGCTACTTGCCGCAAAAGATCTAGTAAATATATCGTGTCACTCACGAAAATAGACATCACTAGTACAAAAGCACAAGCTCACAATCATCCATTCGATCATGGAAGAACATCCACGATAAAAAAATTCCCCACCACACTAGAACGTCCAATCTGGTAAGAAGCATGGACAGAGTTAGGAAATCAGTCTATAATTCTATTCTATAAAAGTTTTGACTTATTTTTAAACCCATAACCACGCTGGTACATACCTCTACTACAGGCCATATTCCCGGATTATGTTCAGGTCACTCTCTTTTCCAGAAGCATGAATCAAATACTGAAAATGAGCAAACCCAACTGATCTACACAATAAAGAGTGCAAAAATTC
>JAWDEX010179131.1:0-14428 GCA_035221805.1 Trichilia hirta | reverse complement strand
TTCATATAGAATGTAGTTAATATTTTATTTTGTTGTCAGTCTAATGTATGAATATAAATGTCATGCATATTTATCTTTATATATATATGTTGGGCTTTACTTCTTGTTTATTATTTGTATATGTCTATTTAATGAATGTTTTAGAATATTAAACAAGAGATTATAAGAGAGTTAGACAAAGGCTTAGGGTGACAGTGGAATCTATCACCTGCTGGTAGCATCTCCATACCGGGGATGTTACATGGTCTCACTATATTTTACATGTTCATGACACTCATAAAACATGCTTATGACATTCATAATTATATAAATTAATATATATAGAACATTTATTATATGAATAATTTCAATTATGCAAGGGCATTTAATCTTAGATGATATATGTGTAACAATTTAAAATTCTTATACATCTCATGAATAAAAGTTTATTTATTATAAAATATTACTTATTCATTACTTGACTTTCAAGTACTAAGATATTTCTTTATATACTTTAGTGTAGTAAATCTTATTACATATGAAAATTTCATAAAATTACAAGCACTATGTCACACACAAAATTGAGGTTTGGTTAATTTAATATTTTGATAACTTTTGTAACAAAGATTCTTCCAAATTAACCAACTCATGAATAATTTTTGAAAATATCATATTATGTTAAATTTAACCTAAATGAATTATTTAAATGATATAAGAAGCATATGGAACCATTCTATAAAATATATTCAATAAGTAAAAAAATTTTTGGACATTTTTCATATATGCACATTTTTGCCCAAATTGTCATTTATACTCAATACCTAACAATTGAATACCTAATACAAGTTCAAAATAGTCACCTTATAGTTCTCCAACTGATAAAAAATATTAGTGGCAGAAAAAATTTGAAACTTTTCAAAATTGATGTTTCTCGCCAATTCGTAGATTGTTTTTGCAAATACAATTTCAACAACACCTAACATCACTACATTCCCAAATTTTTTGGAATTCAAAAACTTTGAAATCATCATGAAATGATCACAAACTAGGGCAATTGACAATCCCAAATCATTTTGAACAAACTTGGCATACTGAAAACCAAAACTATGCCGACTTTCTCCAAGATTTAAGCTAATTCATCAACATGTCATCTCATATCCATAATAAACTCAATAGTCAGTCCCTAAGCTTTGATAACACTTTAAGTTTCTATCATGCAAATTGTCTTAACATATGAATTTATGTCTTGCATACTAAGCATCTAGGTGTTGAGCAAATATGGATAAAATTAAAATTTCTCTAAGAATCCATACCTTATGTTCAAGCTTTCTTTTCTCTTATTAAACTTTTGAAGTTTTAGAGAACCAAATTAGGATCTCCTTTAAAGAGTGATGGCCTTGCCCTTTTCTCCCCTCTTTAGTTTCACTTATATTCAATCAAATACACTTTGATTGAATTAGGTTTTCAATCAAACCCTAGAATTTTCAACACTTGGAAATTATTTTTAGCACTTGAAATTGATCACATAAATGCCTAAATCACTTCCAAGAGAATCTTATTCTATTTTTAATTGATCAGAATGATTAAAAATTGATCACTTTATGGCATATAGAAGGTGGCGACAACAAGGAAGAAATAACCCCTTTTGTTATCTTTTTCTTCCCTTTTTCTTAGTGAAAAATAATCAATAATTCCCTTTTGATAATTTTCAATTTAATTAACAATTAATTATGTAAATTATATAAATAAATAATGGTGCCAAATGTGTGATTATGATGCATACACATCTTATGTATATCCACCACATACTTGTTAAATAAGTGTTTTAGTTAAGATTATGCTACTTGTCAAAATTTCATTTGTTAGGATAAAATATTGACCATAATCATTTGTACCATACTTAAGTTTAGGTTAATCATTATAATAACTTAAACTTAACATCTAAGTAATGCATAATCCTATCATGCCTTAGGATTTTTGATGTGTGACTGGCAGAGGATGAAGCTAACCCCACCTCTCTGTGCCACTGACATCATGCATAAACTAGAAACTAACACTAACAACCTGTGACTTACAGATTATAAACATATATATGAGATTTAACAATTGCACAACACTAAAATTAGATCCTTAACATTGAGTAATAGGCTCTATGCCTAATCTCTCTTTATATAAACTTATCACAATGTATTACATATTCAGACATCAATGAAATCTCAAAACATATATAGGGCTATCTTGACCAACACATATCGACCATGCTTGAATGAACCCAAACCTTAGTTATTGTACTTTGATATTCGACTTTCCTCGGTTGCCTTTTATGAACATAAATAGAATCCTAAATAACTTGTGTGACCTATAAAGTCATGAGTGGGTTAGTCTCAAGAGAGACATAGTGAGTAAAAATGTAAAAAAAATCATTATAATAGTTCCAAAATGTTAGAACATTTAAAACATCATATAAAACTCTTATTATAAAGTAAAATTAAGCTAGAACATTTTTAAGTCACCACTGGTAAATCATTATGCATAATTAAATGCAAATATGCACATGTATGCAATGCTTCTTTTTATAATACTCTATGCCTTTATTTTGGTACATGCCCCCATACATACTTGACCAAGCAAAGGAATATGGGCTCTATCTTGCACTTTTTAGAAGAATGATTACCCTTCTTGATCCATGGATTAGTCCGATAGCATTTGTCTATCTCTGTTAATCATATCATAGTGCATGTATACTAAAGTGCATATGAACCCTGAGTAGAATGACGAAAGCTTTCATAATTATTAAAATATTATCATGTAATTTCTAAATTCTCAAGCAACGTAAAAGAAATTTTATTCTTATACGAACCACATAAATAAAACTACTTTTATTCACATTGAAACATAACTGAGTTTCATTAACTCACTAAAACAAATAATGCTTGTATAATAGCTTAGACAGACTAAAACGATAATATATTTGAAATCTAATTCACATCCTTTATAAATCATAAAAAAATCTTGAAAATATTGTGAAAATGTAATTAATTTTACTCATAGACATATGAATGTTCCATCATTTCGTAAAACATTTCATTAAAATATGTAATAAAATTCATTTTCATCTTAATAACATATAGCATTTCTAAAATAGTTCCTTAAAACAAAATAAATAAGTTTTTCAACAAATAGTTATATCCCACTCATAGTTTGAGGGAAGGTAAGAACTCCTTTGCTGTTTCCTCTCAATAATCTGATTCGAACTCCTGATACCGAATCCTATAAACATGTTTTATCATATCATCAATAACTATTCATAAATATCTATTCTTTATCCTTACTATACACTATGCTGGAATGATACCAAACTAACACATATAAACCCCTTTTCTTATCTAATTCTCTAAAATCTCTATTACAACCTTAGTTCTGAACACATGAAATAATTTTTCCACATATATACCAATTAAATATAACATCCAATTTTCTAGTTTTGATATAACATGATTCTAAAATACTAAGATTTGGCCATTTATTCAATTTCCATCAACAAAATCCTATATCCCTTCTTATATCATCACAATCATCATTTTTATCTCAATTTAATAATTACATGTCAATTTTCTAAACATTACGACTCAGATAAATAGTGATAATGAACAATGTTATGCATACTTATTGTCCATATATCTTAAAATCATCCAACCTAGCTCATTCTAGCCTACAATTAATATATTCTAACTTAATTTCATAATTTCATGCCTAAATGAACAAAATCCTAAAATAAATAGTAACTTTAATTTAATAATTTAACTAAACTACAATTTCATGCTTAAAACACATTAGAAAACGTACTAGTAGGTTGATTAGGACCTAAGAGTGTCACGAGTACTATTACTTATCAAAACCCTTAATGTGATTCGAAACCTTAGCTCTTAATCTAGCTTAAACACTGCCAAATTTGAAAATACAATTCATCACATGTAGAGGGTGATGTGTATTTGTAATTTGTTAAAAAAATGTGAGTTTAATCGATTGAAAATCAAGAATTTTAAGAGGAAAGAAATCAGTGAACAAGAGAGGAATAAGAAGCTCACAGGCTAAGGGAGAGATAGGAGAGAAATGATCGATCCCTTTCTATTGACCTTAATTTATAATACCTAAGGAAGTTACATAAATGTTCTTGAGCCTAAAGAAATAAGAAGAATCTAGAAAGGGTAAAGAAGTAACTTTAGGGTGAAAAAATGAAGAAAAGGTGACATTTAAGGGAAAAAAGGAGGAATTTAGCCTAAAGACAATAGAAATTTGGGGTTAGATCACCCCAATAAGCCAAGATCGGTGCAAGGTCTGGCATGAATTCTGAGGCCAGCCACTGGGCTGATTGCTCCTTGCCTCTTTTTGGCCTTTGCTTCCTATATAGTCCGATTTTCAATCTTCCAACTTCTTGGTTTTGCTTCTCTCTCATCTGAGCTGAAATTTGCTTCAAATTTATTTCTTTGAAATCTTTATTTTGTCTTCTTTTAGTACAATATGTGGCTCATCAATTGAACTCTTTTATCAACAAAAATTTATCTTGAAAACTTAAGTGCATAATTAGGACCTTAAGATAATTTTTCTTAAACTTAACCAATTTCATTTAAAACCTCTTAAAATACCCACCAAACACCATTACAACTTTAATTCATTATAATAGCACCCGAACATGCTTTTTTTAAATTACAAAATTGCTATTTTAGATAAAATGACCAAAATATCCTTGTGCTCAAAATACAGGGTATTATAAATCCAAGTTTGGAAAATTCGAGTCAATTGATGGGCAAAACTCAATAGGTTTACCATAAGTCAGTAGTAGACTATATCACTGAACTAAACTCTTTAACCTTTTTTATTTGATTAACCTTTAACAAGATTAATTAAATATGTTTACAGATTAATATTGACATCTAGCTATGCAATATAGTCCCCAGATTATAATAAATTGTAAAACTTTAATAATTAACCTTTTAGTCATTAGTTATTATATAATTTAATCCTTCTGTCATACGACACTTTGATTGGATCAAGGTATCCCTTTTATATTCGATTCTATATACAATAAATGATAGATAACGACTCTATTATGTACTATCATTGAGTGCCAATCTCTCAATCACACATAATATATTATCCTAGCTAAAGATTTTATAAGTCAAATCTAAATTATTTACATAGAGTATTTTACCTTAAACACTAAGGCTAGTGGATCCTTACTCGAACATTTACATACCCCTATAAATATCTTACCGTACGTAATAACTACTTATCATAAGCCTCAATTCAGAATTATCTTGAGTAATATCTATTGAGTTGTTAATCATTATTCATTATTTTGTTTAGGGTTTAATATAATTAAACATGCTTTAGGGTTTGATTTCATCATAATCATCAAAAAACTGGTCAGAATGGATAACCTTTAGCCTCTGTTGATGAAGAAACAAGCTCCAAAACGTATAAAAGCCTCTAAAAAAACAAATCACCCTCTGTTATTCTTCTTAGGCCATGAATAAGAGAGGAGAGCTTGAGTGAATTTTGTTTTCAATTTTATAAAATGAAAATTGTTCTTCATAATAATGAAAATTGACTCTATTTATAATATCACCTTAAATTACATAAATCTCCTTAATTTTAAAGTCAAAGACAATTACATCCAAAACATGTCTAATAAACTTCCTAATAGTAAAAGGTAAAATGACAAGTTTGACCTTATTAAATATTTTTAATACCAAACTTGTCCTAAAGTTAGTTAAACTAACTTTGAGCAACTTTAATTAATTTTTTATATTCTAAATATTAATAGAATATTTATAACTTAATTTAAATTATAAACAAGTCAATTTATTAAGATCTCAAAATCATTAAACTATTTAACATGTAAATAATTTATAATTTTAGCTAATTGTTATCATCGAGAGTACTAGCCCCTTTAGTAAATAATTAATAACTCTCTCTTATATTTAACAAGATAATGAAAGATTTTTTAACATAACCCCTTCGTTCACTATGGTATTTGTTGTGAATCAAAATTGATCTCATCAAATCCATTTCGAACTCTTTGAATACTCAACGACTATGGTTAACATCTAGTAATGTGTTATAGTTCCTAAATCATAATAAAAAAAATCTTCATTAAACTCTTTAATTCTAATTGTAAATTTTGTATGGATAATATTTCTCCATCGTCTAATCTCAACTAAGTCAAGGTTACAGAAAGTCAAAATCCTAAACTTAATATCTATATAAACCATCAGTCATTACATGCTAAACTTGTCATTATGAACCTTTTTTAATAACATTTGTCACTACCTGACCAGGTTTATTGCTTCAACTATCTATTGATATTCGTTTAGAACCTCAAATATGAATTAAGATAACAGTAACTTGAATTCTATATTTTGAGTCGACAAACCCATCTTGACAATCAGTCATATTTTGATATAAATAAAACATGACCAAAATAGCTTCTTGCACATGACTTAATTAGTCTTATACTTATGCACCATATGAACCATATGTATTTATATCAAACGACGACTATGATGTCTCAGGTCAAAGGAGTACGTCATATACTGGTATAATCGAATAATGAATTATTAATTGCATACATTTTGTGTGATTTATTGTAGTTCAAAAAAAAATTTTGTAATATCCTAATGATATGACCATCATGTCATCTATACTAATATCATCTCATGATATTCGCTGATGATATATAGTGTGCCTATTATGTAATATCAATACCCAATCAATATTATTTATGTAGGGAATAATTTAATAATTATTAATATTTGGACATTCATAAGTATACTTAATTTATTAGTATGATTAGCATAAGAAAGTAGTATACACATATAAATAGAAGTAATTTCTTTATTAATAATATATATGTACAATGCATATATACAGTGATACAAAATATAATACCTTAAAACTAATAACATAAATGATTTCTAGGTTATACTAAAGTAATAAACTCACTTGTCCTAAAACTATTCATTATTAGATCTAATACTTGTCTTTTCAAGATGTTGGTCTAACTGCTTCAGTGTCATCACTTTAGTGAGAGTGTTAGTGATGTTGTCTATTAAAGATATCTTTTGTATTATCTCTCTATCACCAATAAATTCTCTCAAAATATGGTATATATGCTGAATATGCTTTGACTTCAGTGTGCTCTCGGTTCCTTTGCCTGTGTAATAGCATCAGTATTATTGCATAATGTACTTATTGGGTAAGCTATGTTAAGAGCTATACCAAGTTCAAACACAAACTTTCACATTCAAATAACCTCTTTTATAGCTTCAGAAGTAGTAATTTATTAGCTTTTATAGTAGAGTCAATCGTTGTCATCTATTTGGAACTCTTTCAACTTACAGCTTTTCCATTACATAAAAAAATAAAAGCAAATGTATGCTTGCAATCATTTACATCTAATTGAAAGTTTGAATCTAATTACCCATGGATGTTTAACTCTTGACCTCCATAACTCAAAACTAAATCCTTGGTCCCTCTCAAGTACTTGAGGATTATTTTGACCATCAACTAATGTTTCTCCCTAAAATTGCTCTAACATCTGCTCTTAACACTTATAATATAAGTTATATCAGGTCGTATATTAATTATATGGCATATATCAAGCTACCAATAATTAATGCATAGGGCACACCATGCATCCATTGATACTTTTTATCGATTTTTGGGCTATCACTATTAAAAAGATAGAGACTATAATTGAAGAATAAGAAACCTCTCTCAGAGTTCTTCATTTTAAATCTCTTTAATATCTTTTTAATATATAATTTTTAAGATAATCCAATTATCCTTTTCGACCCATTTTTATAGATCCTAATCTTGAGAACATAGGTCACATCTTTCAAATCTTTTATGAAAAAGGTTCTAGATAACTAGATTTTGACCTCTATCATCACGATTATATTATTTCTTATTAATAGTATATCATTAACATATAATATTAAAAATATAACAATATAATATTTAACCCATTTATACACACAAGGTTCATCTGAATTTTTGATAAAGCCAAATGATTTAACTATCTTATCAAACTGAATGTACCAATTTCTAGAGGCTTATTTTAATCCAAAAATAGATCGATGCAACTTACACACTTTACTTGGTTTAGTAGAGGATACAAACTCAACAGACTATTTTATAAAAAAATTCTCCTCAATAAGACCATTGAGAAATGCTATTTTTATATCTATTTGCCAAATCTCATAATCATGGTATGCTACTAAGGTTAGCATAATTCAAATGGATTTTATCATAATATTTGGCAAGAAAGTTTCCTTATAATCTAACCCTTATTTCTAAGTATAACCCTTCATGACTAGCTATACTTTGTAGATCTCTACCTATCCATCCCTATTGATCTTTCTCTTAAAGATCCACTTATAGTCAATAAGAACTATTCCAGTTGGTGGATAAATAAATTTTAGACTTGTTTATATGAAAGGATTCTATCTCAGAATTCATCACCTCTAGCTACTTTTTTTAATCTTTATCCATAACAACCTTTTTGTAGAGTCTCGGATCATCACTATGATCCTTCTCTCTCACTAAGACTTAAAAACTTACTTAGTGAGAAATTTATATCTCTTATGGAATTTAGGAATCCTAGTAGACTTTTGAGCTAGAACTGGATTAACAGGTACAGAAGGCTATTTAGTGGTCTCTATAAAATTAGCATTATTGGCTAAAGTTTCTAAGGATTGTTCCTATAACTCAATTTCTCTATTCTTACCACCTTTTTCAAGAAACTTTCTTTTTAAGAAGTGTGCACTTTTACGAATATCCTAAACTATTTTAGAATATCCTACAACTGACCCATCTCTAATTTATTGTCAAGTTTATTAGATCTAGTTTGTTTGACATATGTTGGACAATCCCAGACACTCATATAATTGAGATGGAGTCTCTTTCCACTCTCTATTTTATACAGAGTCTTTTAGACTGATTTTGTTAAAACTCTATTCGGAATATACGTAGCTATCTACAAAATATATTCTCACAAATATAATAATAAGTTTGTGAAACTCATTACTAATTGTATCATATCTAATAGAGTATAATTTCTCCTCTCTAATACATTATTCAACTAAGGTGTATACAGAAGACTCATCTATAAGATTATTTTACTTTTTTTTAAGAATTCTTGAAACTTAATACTCAAGTATTAATCCTTATGATCTAATTATCGACCTTTAATACTCTTTCTTATTTATTTCTCAACTTTATTCTTGAATTCGCTAAACTTTTTAAAGAATTTAGATTTATATTTCATTGAATACATATACCCATATCGAGATATATCCTCAATAAAGGTAATGAAGTTCTCAAATCCTTCTTTTGCTACCGTACTAAGTGGCCAACATACATTTGTATGTAAAAGATCTAAAAGTTTCTTAGCACTCTTGCTTTTACTTTGAAAGGGAGATTTTTTAATTTTTCCTTAAAGACACAACTCACAAGTTGTATAAGGTTCAGAATCCATTGGGATCAGTATCCCACTAGATTCAAGTTGATTAATTTATCGATCTTCGATATAACCTAATCTATAATGCTACAGTTATTTAGGATTTGCATCAATGTGAATTCTTTTATTAAAAATAGAAGAAATTAAATGACTATTATTCAATTATAAAACTTACAAACTATTTATATTAATAGCTTTTCTAATACATATATTTTAAAAATGTATCATACATTCATTTTCATTAGATTGTATAGAATAACCATTATTACATAATACCAAAATAGACATAATGTTTCTGGTCATCGAAGCAAAATAGAATACTTACTCTAGCCTCAAAATGTATCTTGATAATAGTTTCGACTCGTATATCCTAATGGCCTCTACAACAATAATTACTCCATTAGCCATCCTGAGCATGATCTTATCACACAGTAATACGAAACTATTCTGCATCACCTGCAAAACACATATATGAGAAGTAGCTATAGAATTAATAATCCATGAATGAATATTAGAACTAATATTTAATTTATATTCAATCACGGAAAAAATATACATACCTCTCTTAATCTTCTTAAGACTCTCGAGATACTATGAACAGTTCCTTTTCCAATATCCTTCAACACTACAATAGAAATATTTTTCTTTAAGTTTGTTTTTAGATTTGGATTTGGATGTCTTGAGAGGCTTAGCCTTCTTGGTTTTCTTTTTCTTAGGTCCAACTTTGGGACCTCAAGATGGGTGATATGACCACTTACCAGTTTTACTAGTAGTGGTCATATAGACATCCTCATTCTATTTATCTTTTTTGTTCTATTTATAGAATTCTTAAAGCTTATTAAGAATCTCTAGAAGAGTCTACTCAATCTTATTTAGATTATAATTAGTTATAAATGATTTATAACTAGGGTGAAGGGATTAAAAGATCAAATTCACCTTAATACGATCATTCATAATGACATCCTAAGCATCCAAATACCCAATGATATTAATCATCTTAATAACATAGTCATCAGACAAGACTTTCTCCTTAAGCCTTATTCTAAAAAAGGTAGCATATCATATTTGACTATACAAGAGTTCTCTTTATATAATTGATGTAAGGATTTGAGTATCTTATATGTAGATGCCATACTCTTATGCTTGGTTTGTAGCTTCTAATCGATAGATGCTGACATGAAAGTCTCACTCTATGATTATTAGCATACTATTTGTTAAACGCATCTTGCTCTTTCTAGAGAGCATCTACCTCTAACGATATAAACATCTTTGCCTCTAAGACATATCTAATTTCTTTAAAATCAAGAATAATTCTCAAATTTCTCAGTCAGTCTTTAAAATTAGGACCCATCAATATGTGAATATCCAGCATCTTTTGGAAAACGTTTGATGACAACATGATGAGCCATTTGAGAGAAAACTAAAAAGACACAAAAGAATGTATATTAGTACAGTGTATCACTAAAATTGAATTCAACTATTAAAGACAATTATAGATCATGATTTTATTCGTTTCCACTATCTTATTTAAACCCCATACTCCCTAATATAAGATTTAAACATTTTGTTGGATTTTAGAAAAAAATAGGGAATCAAATTCTCATCTATAACTATTTGATGTCATATAATAGAAATCTTGGTCAACCATTTTCAATGAATAAAGAACTATTTTTATCTTTATTTCATATAGAACTTTATTACATATAGAACTTGATTCATATTTGTTTTATCCTAGTTTAAGACACCTCATATAATAGAAATCTTAGAGTCTAACACTAATTATATCTAAGCATTCTTATTCCAACATCACATAATAGAATCTTGGTTGAAATTCGAATGCAACTAAGAATCAAACAAACTCGATTCAATTACATAAACCTCATACCCTTTATATAATAAAATCTTAGAGTAAAAATTTTATGTCAAAGAATCTTGAGTTATCTTATAATAAGAGGCATAAATATGATAATTACTAAGGGAGAAATTTTTCAAGTACTTGAGTACATCTCATGTACATTCTTTCTATTTGGATAGTTTTCACAAAACTATTTTAAGGTCAATCATTAACACTAAAATATTTATCTTATGAATAATTATTACTTTAGGCATACATACACATGTATATCTCATATAAATGCATATATAAGCATAACTAGTGTTATGAATAGCATATTACCCTAAACGCATGATTTAACTACTTGTCATACAAGAAATGCTATTACTACTTCAAGTTAGATTACTATCCACGTGAATACTATTCATATAAATAGTAATTTTTAAGTAATGTTATCTATCACACTAGTACACTCTTAACTTGTTAGTTTTTAATTTTCATATAGATAAATTACTATTTATCACTCGATCAAGGTTACTTGTCCTAGAATTAATTTCATTGCTCAATTTATTCAAAACTATTTACTCATAAATAATTTTATTTGCTTGGTTTAAATTATTTGTCTCACAAATAATTGACTTATGGTTGTTAATCATACTCGACTCCCTCAGTTGGATTATTAAAATTTGGCCATAGAATTTTGTGTTCAGCTAATTATCACTCATCTAATAAGTGATATTATCATCAATTTGACATATTACTCAACGTTTTGGTAATTAGATCGTTTTTGCTTGGTCGAGATTACTTGCTAAATAAGTAACATCGTTGCTTAAAAAATTAAGTTAACTTGAATTTTAACCTATCTTTAAGACAACAAACATAATAATTATCTTTTCAAACATACTCATTACATAATTATTTTAAACAAATATAAGTTTTCAAAAGTCAATGTTTTGTTGAAAAATTTTCAACTAAATTTGACATATATGGTTTAACAAAAAATTTGGATAAAATAACAATTTTTTTATTGCATTTGTTGACTTTAAGAGCAAATATTAATGACATCATTGCTTACATGGCTTAATAGATGACATATGCATGCTTTTTTCATCCACACATGCATTTGAACTCATATAAATGCATATATCATTAGATAATGTATACACATATATCATTATCTAATTAATCATATTAATTAGCAATGCATTAATGAAATTAACTAAATACTAATCTAATTATTATTATTATTAAATCTAAATAATTAATCATCTCATGAATCAATGATTAATCAAGTAACTAAAACAATTAACCACTAATTGCATATTTCCTTAATGGTCGAATATTTCTAAAGCAATCCTAATTATCATATATTAGAAATTAAAAAAATTAACCACAATAATGGCTGAACCTAGGAAGCATTCCTAAATGATAAATTAATCACAATTAACAATTAATAGCATCAATACAGATCATTTGGTTTGTTTAACATTTAAACAATATTAATTAACAGAAACATAACAATTATGTATGCTAATTAATCATAACCAAACATATAAAATTCCATAATGATCAATTCAATGTAATTAACTCTTAATAACATCAAACATGATCATATCTCATGTTTAATAATTAAACATACAAGAACAATGAAAACAACATCATAAATGTGAAATCTTCACGGTGACCGAATTCATATGGGTTTGATTCATGCTCATAACACTTTATTCACATGAAAACACATATATTCATGGCATTCATTCATCAATATAACAATTGTTCAATGAGTTCTAAACTTGACCGAATCTATATAGATTCCATATCCATGCTTGCAACATTTCATCATATGAAATTAATATTTCCACGACATTATTGTTGGTTTCTAATGACCTAAAACATGCATAATTGAAGTTTTTCTCTCTAGGAAACTAGCCCTAAAATTATGCTTTTAAAAGAGAAATCAAGGTAGCAAAATGTGTCTTTAAAGTGCATACCTTGCTAGCCTTTGATTTTGATAAAGACCAAGCTCACAAGTGTGGGCTTTTAACACTTGAAACCCTCCTCAAAGGAGCTTCCATGGCTGCCAACATGAGAGAGGAGAAGATGGCCCATATTCTATATTTTTCAATCAATTTTCCCATTTTATTAAATGTAATTTTTATCCAAATAAATATATATAATAATGCAAACATAATATGATACAATCAAGCTCATTTTTCATGGGTGAGCTTAAATCAAACTTGCATTATATATTTGACCAAGAATAATTAATTCAAAATTAATTAATTAATATATTAAATATATAAATATGCTAAGTATCAAAATATTATTTATATAAATTCTAACACTTTTCAAATTCCCTAATTATTAAAGAATTTGATATTTAGACATATTAATATATATTTTTAATTTTTATAAATCTAAAATTATAGTACATTTACCATAATGCCCTTAGTTAACATATATACATAAGGCTAAAATGATAATTTTTTTTAAATTAAACACTATAATTTAGAATTTACTATTTTTATTAAAATTATATTTTAATATATTTGATAATTATAATTATCAAATTTGAATATGTAATTTGTAATAAATTATACATTTGTATCACATAGGGGCAAAATGGTCATTTTGTATTAAATTAACAATTTAATCTAGTTTTTATCATTTCACCTTAAAATCATATTCTAACATATTTGATGATTGATATTATCATTTTGGATCATGTAATTTACGTTAAATTACTATGTAATATTAATATATCACTTCTTTAACACTTTAAAGATAATAAATATATATACTGATTATACGTATTTATTTCGGTATGTCAAATTATCATAAGGTCGATAGCCCTCTCTCGATAACATTTTATCTACTCCTCCTTTATGAAAACTCTCAAAACATTGGGTGGGCCGTGAAAGTTCATCGTAACTCAGCCGTGAGTTAATGTTGAACACTTCGATCTCGAATATTTTGATATCCATCAACTATGGTTAGTGTCTAGCTATGCGCTATAGTCCCTAAGTCACAATAAAGAAGTGTCTTCATCAATCCTCCAATGATTACACATAACGTGTGGGTAATATCCCTCC
>JAWDEX010179112.1:0-14429 GCA_035221805.1 Trichilia hirta | reverse complement strand
CAAACTAACATGATTAAATATTACATTTGATAACTAAAATGAACTAAACTTAAGCAAAGATAAGAGGAACAACTTTGAATGTTCAGGAGTCTTATCTTTGACTCCTATTATTTTGCTAGAGACTTTAATTCATTCAAATGCTGACTTGGATTAATTTGTTCAACAAGTACGCCCCCAGGTTAATATATCAAACTTTTCAACAGAAGGAAATTTAGGCTCATTTAGTTTTAGACCAAGTTCTGATGATTTAGAGGAAAATGTGCTGTGTGAAGATGTGCATGGCCTCCCCATATCGTCTAAATATGGAGTTAAAGACGTAGTATCTTCAAAATCAAACTCAGAAAAGCCTTTTGCATATTCAGTATAAACATTGGTAAAATCAACAATAACATTCTCAATTAGCGATCAGCATCATGGCCATAGATCTTGTTGTACCAAAGTTTCACAATCCCCACTTTGAACCGCGGGTCAAGAATCGCAGATATTAGTAGAACCAAGTTATATTTGCTCAGATATCTGCCAATATGTCTCCGTCTAGCGGAAACCGATATCTCCATCAGAGGTAGTGAAGTATTTTTTCCAAGATAATAACCTTCACTTATTTCTCGTGGAAGAAATAATTTCATATGCAGGTCACAAAACTTGGAGAAATGCATATTTGGAGTAGTATAGTAATAGCAGGTCCCAGACAATTTGCCAACACTATCAATAAGCTCGTCCAAGTACTCGTACGCCAGGGTCGCCGCATCCCATTGCTCCTTTGTTAGATTTATTGGCTTTGACTTGTAATCAGGATCTATACGCTCCAGCTCACAAAATGCTTCTTAATAACCTTAGGCAATCTTAAAATCATTTTTTTTTTTTTTGATATTCTCACAGTAAGAGGTACTTAAGAATGCACTCGACGTTATCCACAGCAATTTGACAGTTATGTTGATTGGATGGCGTCTGATTGACATAAGCAATACACCCTCTTATCCCATTAAAGCTGTTCCATAACGAATCCTCAGAAAAATCCCTGTAATCCAAAAACTCGTAAATTTCTGGCAGAAAACCACCGAAAAGAAGTAAACCTCGTTGACTAAACCGATCTCTCTGGTAACTTCATGTTCGTAGTCAATATGTAATAATCAGTCACTATTATGGAGCATATATTCCTATCGATCTTCCAAACTAAACATGATTCTTTTAAACTTAGCTATCAAATTGTCAAAATATATGTCATATTTATAAAAGCTAATACTCTCCCTCTTTAGTTTTCAACTATCATCAATATAGTGTACGGTCAAGTGATACCAACTATCCTGCAACTACTTAATTCTTAAGCTAAAACGTCACGAGAGGTAACTAAGAAATCCGCGGAAGTTTTCCTTCTCATTTTCTTAAATTTGGAGTATTTCAACCTTCCTTGAGTTCAATACCCATGAAAATCAATGCTCACGATCCCCTCTCTCACAGTACCGGCTTTTGATCAGATCAATCACAGGTGTTTCTTTAGCAACAGAAGGAGAAGTCAAATTACTGTTTTTCGTTGACTTAGCAGCATCTTCATATCCATTTCTTTTACTTAAGCATCTTAAGCTTTTAAAATGATTTCTAAGAAGTGTGCTTGAACCATCAAATTTTGTCTTACAAGGCAGAGAATTAAGTTCCTAATTGTAAAAAGAAAGAGTCCAAAGTAGACAAGTATCTATAAAAAACTTTGAGACAAACTCTATAATTACAAATATGCTCACTAAGGAATTACCACCAAAGACCTTTCATGAGCACACTATTCATAGAATTGTAGTATCTGTTGAGAGTATATAATTTCAGTGGGAGTTTGAGTTTCTTATTTATTTTTGTGTACAAATACTTCTTATAGTTAGATTTAGTTAATATTATTTTACATTCAGATTATGAATCTTATATTCATATTTAGTAATAAAGTATTTAATTATTTGATAATTTGATTATCTTTGGTTTTATTTGAAAATGATCTCACGAAAGTATAAGTTATTTGGTAATTTGGTTATCTCTAATCTTATTTGAAAATGATCTTACTAAAATATAAGGTTAGATTAATTAGAAATAGGCGTGTTTAAATTATATTGCACGTAATTTTCATGCTATACATCTATGCTTAATCCATATCATTCAGTTATGTTAATATATATGACTATTGATGAGTTTAATTAAGATTGAATGTAATGAAAATTCCTTTGATCCTATGTTGATATGATTGATAGACTGGATTATTTAGAGATGTATTTGATAATAACACCGAAATTTTGAGTATTCATTAGGTTATTTTAATATATAATTATAAGTTAATTCAAATAGCTTAAGTGAGAGATTGTTAGAACTTAATTAAATTATATGAGCTTATATGCTTAATAATTATGTATTATAGGCTATTATATTAGGTTAACCCTATAAAATTAAGTGATCTACAAAAGTTTATCAAGTAAGCTTTATGCATCTAATTAATTATAAGTTATTTTATTATTTTGTAGAAATTGAACGTTATTTCTATTATATAATGGGGCAGATAAAGACAAACAGTATAGATTATCCAATGATTTAAGATTTGTTATGCCTACAAAGCTAATATAAAAAGTCATATTATTCTATTCTCCTAGCAACAGAAGAGAGGGTATTTAGTCTTGAAAGATTCATAATCAAACTCTACAAAATTACAATAGCGATATAAATTCAGGTACTTTTTCAGCAACTATAATCTATTTTCATTGATATAACATAAGATTTATTTAAAAACAGTTTGATAATTAGGCAAAGACCAAGACATCTCAATGGCTAACATCTAAAGCCTACAAAACAAACACCACCATAACATCAACATATGATTTCTAGTAAAGATTGAAAGGATCTATGATAATAAGATAGTTTATACCAAAAATTAAATTTAAAAGTTAGCTAAACTATAAAGAATATCCACATCTCAATTGAATCACTTGAATCACAGCTACGTATATCCTAGATCGATTTTATGGTAGATTTGACGAAGGAAAGGAAAAATCAAATGGTAAATAATGGACCTACTTTGATGCTCTCGTATTTTTCTCTTTCTTTTATATTTAATGAACAATTGTGGAGTCAAAGTAAGACTCCAAGCATTATTGTTATTATTTGAACCAACATTGAATTCATTTCATTTCATATCTTTTTTAAATATTACATTATTGTAATTTAGATATAAATTTATAAATACAGTAAAATTTTTACAAAATAGTATTATTAGTACTATTAAAAGTTATTATTTTGAAAAATATAATCGATAAATAATAAATAATTATTTATTAAGTTAAAAAATTTAAAAATTAATATTTACATAAATAAAAATTAAAAGGTGACATATATACATAAAAATCAATATATAATATATTTACATACTTAAAAACTTAAAATTTAGTACATATTATACATAAAATTTTAATATAGATAGATATAGATATAGATATAACAATTGTATCTAAAAAATATAATACTCTAAAAAATAATATAATACCCTTTTCTTAAACTAAATGTATTTTTGTCATTTTATCCTTTAAGGGCATTATTATCATTTTCACAAAATATGTGCTCGAGCACTAATTTTTCTTTCATGTTCAATTTACTAACTTTATATTAAGTTTATCAAGTGATTGGGAAGGATTTGATAAAGAATTGGTAAGCTTAGAAAAATTTTGCCATGAAGTGTCATTTGTGCATCTAATCTTTTAAGCTCAATTGCCTTTAATTGAGAAGTTTAACTGATGAGAATTTTATTTCTATTAAAAAGAGACAAAATAAAGATTCTATAAAAATAAATTTGAGTTAAATTAGAGGTCAGATGAGTGAAAATTGAAGTTGAGAATATAAAAGATTCAAAAACAGACAGCATAAGGGACAAGGGCCAAATTCTTGCTAATACACTGCAGTGAGGAATTTTTCGCTATAGCAAGAAATATTTCGCTATAACGAGACATTCTCTGCTGCAATAAGTTGTGCCGGCACCTATAATAGGCTTTGACTTCAGCTACAACAAGATTTTTTCTGCTACAATAAGTACGACTCTTGCAATGACAAGAATTTTTTCATTGTAGTGGGCTTAAAAATATTTTTCAAAACCTTTTTATTTTGACCTATTTTGAAAATTTCTCTCGTCTTTAATCTCAAGGGCAAATTGGTAAATTTGCACTCTCGTATATACACTTCTCAAACTCACTATTTTTTCATGTTTTCTTTCATTTTTCTCCACTCCTCTCCTCTCCTATATTTTTGTTCTCTTCTACGGGTTCCATCAATCCTCCTCCCTTTCTCCCATCAATCTTTCAATTCTTTTTGATTTTTCATGTAAAATCACGTAAATTCTTTGTTTCAAGCTTGCTACAGCAATTATTCTGAAAGATTTGGCACAAATTCAAAAGGGAAAAAATCAAGGTTCCAAGAACAAATTTGGGGTGTTTTGAATTTGAAGCCAAAATTGAATTTCTAAGACTTAAATCTACTTTGGATAAGTTTTCTAATACATTTTAAGCATTAATTGATAGTATAATTGACTTTAAAACTATGAGTATACTATTCATTTAGAAAATTATAGAATTTAAAATTGACTTAGACAAATTGAGTATGAATTTAAAAAATTTAGTTAAAAAATATTGAATTAGAGGATAGAATAGATTAAACTAAGATTTTTGTAAAAATTAAATAGACGAATACTATTCATAAATAATGTTCATCCAAATTTGAGTCGTTTAAAAATTATCGTATGATAGTTAAATTCATCTTAGAATAAAAATTATGAGGATATATCAAGGGCCATGAAATTTCAATTATCAATTGAATAAATGATCGAAAGCATGGGTAGATTCAATAATTTAAATTCAGCTAGGGTATTTTAGTATATTGAGCATATGTAAGACATATAGATTGCATTGAACTCTAATTAAAATTTAAAATAGATAAATTTGTTAATATATGTGTGATTTAAGCTTAAAAATTTCAAGCAGTGAGATTTTGAGAGGCGAAAATTAGAGAAAATGTATACCCTTTTTATTATGTGAGTGAATTTCTCTTTATTTAAATATTTTTAAATTACTTCATAAAAACTTATCATTTTATGCATTAAAAAAATAGAATTATTCTTATGGCTTTGAAATAAAATAAATGATGGCCTGTAATTTGTGATTTATGGTTTATTGATGATTTATATGTATGGTCAAAGGCTAACTTTGACGACTGTACTTTGTTATTATGATCAAAATTTTGATGATATGCACATCTATGATTTTGGATATGAATTTTATAATTTGATTTAATTTATGACATTAAGATTAAGGAAGCCATGACTATGAGACCCAATATTGTAACTATAGACTTAAGTAGTCTAGGATAATTCAATGCAATAACCATCCAGGTGAGTGGGTATATCAGCGAGGTAGATATAATGAAGGTACTGACCTCGTTTGTAATAAAATAATTTATTAAACAAAAATATAAAAAATAATCATGTGTAAATCATAGATTACTCTAAATCAACGTTGATAATAGGAAATTATTACAAAATAAGTATGATTTTTACTTGAAATGTATGTATATTGGTATTTAATTAACATGCATAATATTTTTTTTTATAAAAAGGAATAAGTTTCCTATAGCTTAGTTTTTCTCTTGGCCAAAATAAATATTGAGAAAAAAAGGTCGGCCCAATATTTTTTAATATAAGCCATAGTTTTCATAGTGATAAATTGGGTTCTATATAAGTCATACACATTTTTTTAGAAATATACATATCCATATAAAAATATTTTTTTATAAATATTTTTATATGAATATGTATATTTCTATCTCCACTCACAAAATATACTCTCATCTGCTTATCCCTTCATTTTTCAGTTTTAGAAAATCGCATGCCCAGTGAGAATTTAGCTAGTAGTGCTTATCACTTAGAGCTTTAAAGCCTCATGTATACATTTCACTCTCTCGTCTCACAGTCCAACTATTTGTCCACTAGAAATAATTTAAAAATAATTATGTTTATATTTATTTATAGAGTTAATAAAATATTTATTTTAATTATTTACTCTTTATATTTTGTAAATAAAATATATTCTTAATTGTAAAATATTTAAAAATATCTCGCAGAGATAATTTATGTTACTGTATTTTATAAAATAATTTAAAGAATTGATTTAAAATATATGTAATAGAATATAAAAGGAATAAATATCTCAAAAATTTTACAGTCGACGTGAGAGACATATTCAATATTTTAGAATATATCTTAAAGATAGTATATATGAATTCTACATAGATATGTGACAGTTAGTATATATGAACTCTACATATAAGAGCCTGACCAATAAAATTTTTAAAATATTTTATAATTGTATAACATAATATTTATAAGTAATCAATAATTTAATTCTTAAATTTCAAATTATTTACACCGTATTATGCTATTAAAAAAAGCTGCACTTTAAGGTTTTGGTGCTTGTCTTTTCTTGTTTTTTTTATCTTATATTATCTTTAATGGATATCGGAAGAGACAAAAGGCTGTATTTGAAAGCAACGTTCAAAGCCTTATTGCTAGTTGAAAATTCAACTCCAACCATCCGAATTTCCAGACTTTGAACTAATTTTAATTGTTATCATTATTTTAATATTAAAATGTCACAAATTTCGATATAGATGCATTCACCATATAGGAGATAATAATTTTTTAAAAATTCTCATTCTCTTATATTTTATTCAATTAAACAAATTAAAATATTTTTTGGTGAACTACTACGGAAATTGGAATAAACAGCTTCATCTTAGTATTAAATTTTAATTTATGAAGGTAAATTGTTAATTACATGTTGATGATGTAAATTTGAAGAACAAATCAAGTCATATTAGCAAAACAAGGGTGGAAGCTAATTGAATCTCCCAAATCTTTGGTGGCAAGAGTATTAAAAGCTTCATACTTAAAAAAAAAAATGGAGGTTTAATTATTAAAAAAAGGTTTTAATTAATGCTTATTGTTTCTTCTCACTGCGTATATTCATCTACATATTTTGTGGTTGCATATATTTTTAAATGTTTTTAGATAATTCATTCGGGGTGGATTTGTTAAGATATATGCATGCATATATGATATGGTATAAAATTAAATATCTAAAATTACAAGATGTTGCTTGCCTTAGCGGATGGGAATTGACTATTTCCAAGTCCCAATTTTTAAAATAAGATTTGTCTTGACAAAGTAGCCACGGTGTTCAGGAAAATTTCGTTGTAAATGGTATCCGTCAATTGCCAAAAGGTTTGGATTTACATTTTATTATTATCTGATAATAATGTGTAAGCTTCGAAAATAGAGACATATTATTTAGACTTCAATTGTGATTGTTTTCTTTATATTATTATTTGAAGCAAAGTTAAAAAAAATAACGTGTAAAGGTGTTTTAATACTAGACAGAGATTGGGCCTCGAATATGAAGACATAAAAGAGTTTGATTGTAAGACCTACTCGTCGAACATGGATAAAACTTGGCTTTGGTAATTTAATGGTGCCTAATAAAAGAGCCGTCGCCTAATAAATAAAATTTACTCTAAAGATAACAAGTTAATTTTTTTTAAGGAGGAGAAAATTTAGTGTTTTGATATTCTTCGTTCTTTGTCATTTGAGACTATAATATGTTCCAAGGATTGCATTGTTTGGATGTTAATATAGTACATAAATTGAGTATTTTAGATTTATTTTAATTTTTTTTTTTTTTTATTCAACAACAATAATGATTTTTTTATGTTAAATTTCCTTTCCAATGTTGTAGTTTACTAGATAGCAAAAACAAAAGTCCAAAGTTGAATGTGATTTTATATCTAATTACATTGTCAAAGTCTTCACCGTTTGAGTTAGCATAACTCCCAACCATGCCACATGTAAAGGAATTCAATGTATATATGTATGGACAAAATTATTAAATTACCACAAAAAAAAAAAAAGTTTAATCTTTTTTAATTTTTTGTATGTAGATAGTCATTTTCACAATTTATTTGTCAAGTGAAACACTAATAAAATATTTTGAAAGGCAAAACGTATGACCCCCCAAAAAAGAAAAAAGATGTACAATGCTTACTATATATGATTTTATTTCTAAATTATTGTAAAGTTGAATCAGTAATACGTTTGATTCAATCTTATGCATTAAAAATTTGAGACAATTCATTTGACTGATAAATTTTAGTTTGAAATGAACTAAAAAAAATCTTGATTTTAATGTAAATAATATAATTTTGTGGGACTTTTTTGAGTGATAATTTTTTGAATATTACAAAAGGATGAAGTGTATATATAAATATAACATTTTAATTGTTTAACTTAAAACTTAATATTGTTTAAAGTAAATATAAAAATATATATTTATTTTAATGGTTAATTATGATGTCAATAAACAATTATATGTTCAAATTATTTCTTATGATGGTTTTTTATCTTTTAAGAATGAGTATAATCCCAATTATATTATAATATAAAACTCTATTTTTAATAGTAATTTCATTAATAATATATTTTAATCATTCTTAAATTAACACACATAAAATAAATTTAATAGAATTATTGATTTATGCATGCTAAATCATAATATCATTGTATCAATTAAAAATATTATTAACCATCATTAATATTACTTGTCAAATCGCATTTATTTAAAGTCTTCCTTATGTGAAAATGTTGAAAATTGATAGAAGAATTCATATAATAAATAATGTAATACACTCAGCATTATGCTTCATACTTATATTTTTAATGTTAATATATCTAATAAAGATTAACATATTATTCATATAAAAACATTATTTGCAAATTTATTTAAATATTTTTTAAAATAAATATTCAAATTCAATAAAATAAAATAAATACTATATTAAATTAACGTAAGTTTAATATTTTTATATTAAAATTAATTTAGGTTTAATAATTTAATTAATATTTTTGATGTAATACTTTTTATCATAAAATGATAAAAAAAAAAAAAAAAGAAAAGAAAAAATTAAATTAAATTAAATTAAAAGAGAATGAGGAAAATTTAGTTGAAACAAACACACGGAAGAAGAGAGAAGAAAAACGGCCTGTGTGTGTAAATGACGAAGGAGGAGGAAGAGCACTCCATTGACGAAGAAGAGATCTTATTTTCTTCTCAATTCCATTTTCCTTTCATTCTTCTTCTTCTTCTTCTTCAGGTACTCTCCCTATTCTTCCTCTCACTTTTCAATGTATTTTTATACATGCATACGTGTATGTAGCATCGGAGTAGACGTAACAGGTACTCGCATTTATTAGTACCAATTAGATCAATGATCCGATCGACGTGTAATTCTCGCTTCGTTTCTGAGACTTCGGTTTGGTATATTTTGTTTCTCAGTTTATCCATTTCAGTTTCTTAACATTATTCGAAGCTAATTTCAGTTTCTGTTTGAGAGACATTTGAATTTTATGTATTTTTCATCGAAATATGAAATTGTAATTGATTTTATAAATATTATGAGGTTTACATGTAGTCCTCTAATATTAAAATAGATTTTTTTTTTCGCTTAATTAATTAGGCTTTGTTTTATGAAACGATATTTCATATTTGAAATTAGTTTTGGTGTGTGATGATGGTAGGATTTGTGAGACAGAGAGGTAGGGGGTTGTGTGAATTGTAATGTATTGTGGAAGAAGTAGAGGAGGAGAAGAGCTATGGAGTTGCGGGAAATCGGGGACGCTGAATTTTCAGAGAGTGGGTTCAATGGTTCGCGATATTGGAGAGCCTTGTATTTATCAATCACCTATAAAGGTTGTTATAGCTGTAAGATGCTTTCTAATCGACTTTTATTTTTATCATTTATTTCTACTTTATTATGTGCACCCTAATTTTTTATAATTCATTGCTATTTTTTTTTTTTAAAATTCAAATTAGTAGAGAGTGAGGAGGATCTTTTTTTATAGTGGCAATTAGATGAGAGATTGAATGGTATGGGCTGAGATTTATAGTGAGACTGGTTATGGTTGAATATTAGTTATTTTGTGAGAATCGGTATATTTGGGACATTGTAAAACGGAAATTTGAAAAAAGGAGATCAATAGCTTGCTGACAATTTGACAAACAAAGAAATTTTCATAAGATATCACTAAGGCAGAATATAGTGTACTATTTTGTATATTGTCCTTCTCCGGATGTGAAGTGGGTGCTACTCAAGCATGTTGGATTTATCTACTAAGGCCTTTTAAAGAGGATGATAAGAGAGAATGTGAATGCTGCCAAGGAGCAATGCTTTAATCAATTAAATGCTATTCGTGCATTTTTTGCTTTAAAGTTTCAATGAAGATTGTATTGCCATGTGATTGGTTGATGAAGATAAATCTACGGATTTTAGAGATGGCTGACACTTCCTTGCTCACTCTCTGGACACAAGGTTGGTAGTATCTACATAGATTATGTGGAAGGTCAAGCTTAAGGTAGAAGGAGCAATGTGATGTGTTGAAGCAGTGTAGGGATAAGGACGAATGGGTTAGAAGCTGCTGACTGACTACACTATGGCAGTCAATTTTGAATTTGATTTCGTGATCATTAGCTGTTTTCATACTTCTGGTACATAGACTCTTTGGGATGGAGAGATGTTTTACCTTTTAATAGTTTTACAGATAGAGCTTGTATAAGAATCTATCAAAAAACCATCATTTTATTATATATCTGATTATACTTTTTGGGATGCCACTTTCTTGCTTATATACCAATATCTGTGGGATGAAATGTCAACTATTTTCATCGTCCTTTTTAATAGATTTTGATGACTGGGTTAGAATGCAACTTGTGTGAGCAGGTTTTGGGTTAATTTAATTTACAAACAGAGATGTTTCTTCCTTTTGTTTCCATTTCTTTTTTCTTATTTCTCCTTGTTCGTGAAAATATGCCGATAAGTTTTATTATTATTAATGCTGCAGGTAAGCAGAATGCTTAAGCCAGAAAAGTGGCAAGCAACTTTTGATGGTGATGGGAAGGTTTCAAGTTTTCAGAAGGCGCTCAAGTTGATTATTTTGGGGGTATGTTGTTTCGCCATCATCATCTGTCCCAAGCTCTTTTAATTGATGCTCCTGTTTTTTAATTTGCACTTTTTTACTTATCATCCTTTCATTAAGGTTTGTAGTTTTTGCTTATTAACATAATTGTACTTCAGCAATAGTGGAGTATGATTATGATAGCGAATAATGAGGATTGTATCAGAAGTATATACTGCAAAATAGAGATAAAAGAGCAAACAGTCTAAGTTAAAAAATCATGCACGTGTCAGTGGTGCACGTGCCTATATTACTCATTTCCCATCATGACATTTAAACTGTGTAAGGTGATTACTTCAGGGAAGCAAGCACATTCAAGCCTTGGACAATTAAACTGTCGATGACTTTGCTGTGCATCTTGGCATCTCTCTCCAGACATGTTTTTAGTATATGTCAACTATCTGAATCATACGGCTTTTTCTGGGATAGAATTTAGGACAGCATTCCTTCCCTCTTTATGTGCTTCACACATTCACTTTTGAAAGTGTTTAACTTGTTCAGGATGAGCATATTTTAGACATTCTCTGCCAGCGGGTGAATATTTTAGATGGTACACTTATTTGCACTATTCTAGTGAATGTTAACATGGCTTGGTTGCTATACTTGCATCAATTCGACTCATAGGTTAGGGAATATATTTTCATCTTGAAATCTGATTTAGCCGATGATATTTTTATTATGTTTTGGGAATATCTAATTCTTATAACATATAAGTGTTGCATTGCATTAAACCTGTTTTCTTTTTGAGAATTTAGTGTCTTAATGTATGGTATATACATACTTCATGAATAATTACTTGAGTCTTTGTGTTGAAGCTCATTGATTGAAATGCCTTGAAAATTTTTTTCTGATCTCTTCTTAAGGTGGCTTAATCAAGAACATCTGACCTTTTTTTATCACTGTTGTGTAAAATTTATTGGTACGTTGTAGGATGTGGATCGGTCTATAAGACCAGACGTTTGGGAATTTTTACTTGGTTGTTATGTTCCAGGGAGCATGGCTGAGTACCGAAAGCAACGGAGAACAGCAAGGAGGTATGTTGATAGATTTCCTTTCAAGTGCTCATAAATTAGGCTGCTCTTCTTGCAAATAGATGTAGTTAAATTATCTCCGTTAATGGGTGGCATAAATGTCTGTCGTTCCAATATTCAGGTAGATCCAAATATTCATTTTGAATTTCTCAAGTTCAGGCTTCTTACTTTTTAGATTAAATAAAAGATACCCAGTTTCTTAGTAATTCGTAATAATTGGTTCAATTTTTCAGATGATTCCTGTATCTATAATTTACTTTAGCTGGAAGATTTTATGTATTGTTAAGAAAGTCTTGACATAGTGCAGATGGGCTACTTTGTCTTCTAATTCTTCTGTAGCCAATGTCAAATAGAAACATAATTTTAACCGTATAATTTAATTGAGAGTAATCAACTCTAAAAATTTTTATAGTTTACTCTTTCCTGCCTTACCCTGCTGTAGCTCACTTAATTGGATGAATGGTGACACAGAGAGGCTGTAATTTCTCTCACATTTCCTTGAAATAATTTAAATTCCCTTACTTTTGAAGGTATTTTTAATAGAAACATCTGTAGAAAATGTGTGTTTGCTCATTCATGATTGCATTGATATTTGCTTCTATGATTTTTAGCTATCAAACAGTTTGGTGAAACAACTAGTTTGAGGACCAGCGTGTATGCATATGTGCATGTCGCCATGGAAGTATCTCATGTTTATGAAATCATGAGAATGATTAATTGTTTTGTAAGCACGGCTTCATGAGACTTATTTTTCAGGGAACGTTACAAGGACCTGATCAAGCAATGTCAGATGATGCATTCAAGTATAGGAACTGGTTCACTTGCCCATGTTGTGGGATCCAAGGTTATGGACATGAGGACATCATCAAAAGATGGTGAGAAAAGGGAAGTGGAAGTTGAAAGCCGAGAAGCTTCTGTTGATAATCCTTATCAGTTGAAAAGCTGCTATGATTTGAGAATTACCGTACAGATACATCTTATGTGCGCCACAAGGAAAGTTCTGCTGATTCGGCTGACCTTGTCAGCATTCAGGAAAGTACAGATAGTGCAGCATATGACTCTTCTTGTTTTATACCTGCTTCTAGTCCATACAACTGCAGCTCTCCTAAGCCAGGGAGAGAAGCTTATGGATTATAATAAGTAACTGAGAGTTTTTTTTATTTTCCTCCTTTACAAGTCAAGGATTTGTTTGAGAAGAGTGAAACATGTGATAAAATTTGTGGGGTGTGTGATGCAAAACATACACGACGTAAATTGAGTACATAGTTTTTGAATTACTTATATTGCAGATTTAATTATGGAATCAAATACCATCTAACAACGTTGCACACCATATGAATTCAGAATTTGAAATGTCTTGTCCTGGTTCCTCTGAGCAAGAATTGTGTTCCAAAGATGTGGATTTCAAGACAGAAATAGTCAGCAGGTTGAGAAACTGAGACATCCTGAACATGCCATTGATGAATGCAACCACATCCCACGTGCAGAATGTAAGTGAAGCTATGGTATCTGAATGGCTTTGGACTTTGCACCGAATAGGTAACTCTGTTATGGAAGTCTTATTTTATTTTCAACATAAAGGCTGTGAATGCTTGCTTATGTCAACAAAGTATTCCTTTGAGCTGATGAGTTTTTTGTCTTTTCCAGTTGTCGATGTGGTAAGAACAGATAGTCATCTTGAATTCTATGAGGATACAAGAAATTTGGCTAGGATGTCCGATATCCTTGCTGTTTATGCTTGGGTTGATCCAGCAACGGGTTATTGTCAAGGTTGTAGCTTTTTTATTTATGTTATTATTGTTATTTTTATGGTTGAACCGCATGAGTCATGAAATTACTATCATTTTGATATTCAAGCTTTAGAGAATTCAATTTTATACTTAAATTTCTCTATGCTGATCAAAGATCTGATTGTGCGTATGAGTAATTTGCTCTCTCCTTTTGTTGTTCTATTTGAGGACAATGCCGGTGCATTTTGTTGCTTTGAGATGCTCCTGAGGAGAATGGTGTTCTAATCTTGGCAGGTATACTTAGCTAGATAATAATATGATTGTTTCAATACCATAAAATTTACTTTTCACTTCTTTCCCGCATAATAATTTTCAGATGGAAGGACCAAACTGGAGTTACGAATCAGTTGCAAGAATTGTGGCATGTTGATGATATTTGTCGATCCGAGACTAATTCCCGTCTAAAGCTTTCTGATTTTAAATTCGACTAATCAGAAACTGTAAACCATCATGATCGTCTCGATTTCTCGGCACCCACCTTGATTTTCGAGGCGATCCTTTCTCGATTACCGAGGTGACCCTCACGCATCTTTCAAAAATGAG
>JAWDEX010179072.1:0-14435 GCA_035221805.1 Trichilia hirta | reverse complement strand
CGATTTCTATCTTGTGGGTAATCAACGCTAGAAAAACTTGGGGCCTTCTCTCGTTACTACAGAAATCATAAATGCATGATTACCTCTCATTAATTTTAGATTATGAGCGGGAGATTTTAGAAACTCAAATCATGTTTATTCCTTATCAAACCATGGTTTGCCACTTTTAAATATATCATAAAAGATTTTGAGAGAGGGTGAATGGAGAATATCTCCTAGTCAAATTCTTGCCAAATACAAACTAAAATAAAAGTCAACTCAAATAAATTAAAAAAATGAACTAAGAACAAATTTTAATTATATGATTAAAAAAGAAAATAAAATTTTTTAGATAATGTTTGTCATTATCAATAATTTAAAATTTAAATAAATGTAAATGCATATATATAAATAGATAGATAAATAAATATATCTATATTTATATCTATATATCCATATATAGACAAACAGATAGATAGATAGATAGATATAGATAGAGATTGTTTGAGAATTTTAGAATCAATCATTTGAACTATAGAAAAATAAGTGGGTCTGATTGTACTCTAATTTTTTAATTTGTATGTTTTTTATTCTATAAACATATTAAAGGAAATTTAAAAAGAATTTTACTTTTACAACCTTATAAACATCCAAAATGCCTTTAATTAATCTTTTTTATTGTTTTTATCAATTCTTTTTATGCTCACAAAAATATTTCTCATACTTATTTTTTTTTAATTATGTTATACATAGATCATTATATACAATAATAGAATGTAGTTAAAGAATTAAGAAATTAAGAAAAAAGATGATGAGCTTGATTATTTTTCATTGAAAATCAAATAGAATTTGAATATGAAGTATTAAAAAGAAAAAAGAGTTACTATTGCATAATTAATTAAATTAAAAACTTGCTTACAATCAACAATGATATTTCTTGAACTCCATCATAAATAATTTATAAACTATAAAGATAATTTATAAAATAAATATATGAGTAAAATACCTTTAGATTGTTTGAATTTTCGCACATTAATTTCTTTCTCCGTTGAGTAATTGTAAAAAAGTTTATGATAATTATTTTGATATTAAAAAGAAAAAATTAACATTTAAAATAAAAATTATAAGTGGGTATATATAAATTATATTATCCTAAACAGTAATTTATGTTTTGAAATAAAGTTTTTATTAAAATATAAGCTTTTAGAATAAAATTTAGAGTATAAATAGACCCATCCTAAAATGATATATATAGAAAATCATGTGAATATATATATTTTTTAAATTATAATATTACTTATAAAAAAATTGTGGAAAGTTAATGGGATTAACTTTAATATGATAAAAAGTAAATGAACCAAATAAAAATATTTAAGGAAGAGAAAATTATGCAACCATTATTTTTTTTTTTCTCACATAAAAGTCACAGACTTACTTTTTTTTTTTTATCATTATGGATAAAGATATGAATTTTTTAAAAATCTTATACAAATATCAAACATTAATTATACAAATAAATTATAAAAAAAATATACAAATATAATCAACCACCAATTTAAGTATAGTTTTATTAATAATAATATTATAAATATAATTTTTTTATATAAATTAATATAATAATATTGTATAATTATCACATATTTCATATAATTGTCTTTTTATTTTTTAAAATTTTTACTTACCCATTAATTATAAAATCTATAATAATCACAAGATAAAACAATATTAATTTATAATTTTAACACTAATACTAAAGTTGAGGCAAAATTACATGAACCCATCCTTTTCAGGAATTTATTAAAATGTTAGAATGGCCCAAAATAATAAAATAATTTTGATTTTTTAAAGAAAGATAATTTTGAATTTAATTGAGTTGGTAGGTTTGGTGTTTGCATTAATTGGAATGCAATTTAATATTCAACAAAAAAACGGCTGGCGTCACATCTGATTAGGAAAAGATTATTATCATGTACTTATCATAAAGTTTAATAATATTTTACTTATATAATAAAAATAAAAAAATAATTATTTATTCCATATATATATTTTAATAAAAATATTCTTACTTTAATAAGAATTTATTCATAATAGTCATTGAATTAATTTAATAACTGTTATTTTATTGTCTTTTTATGAAATTATTTAATGATATTAGTTGAAAATATATTATTTAAACAAAAAAATAAAAAATAAATTATTATGTCAATTCAATCACTATTATTAATAAGATATCCTTATTTTAATAAAATAAAGACGTTCTACAGAAAAAAAAAAAAAAACTAGATAACTAGATAGATAGTTTTATTATTACTATTAAAAATAAAAAATTATCAACATATTTAATATTTAAAACTGAATAATTAAAAAAATTAACAATTTCACAATGCCCTTACTAATAATGTAAAAGGATAATTTTCATAATTTTATTATATCATCATGACTTTGTAACAATGACATGTATATTAATAATAAAATAAGATTAAAAATAAAATAAAATAAATAAATATTTAATTTTTATTTATAATAATAATAATTAAATATATGTTATAATAATAAAAAAAATTTAATTTTGTTATTATATATAAAAATGTAAAGATAATTATAAATTATATTTTTAAGAAAAAATGGAAACAAGTGTTTTTTTTTTTTTTAAATTTTTTGTTATTTAAGTAAAATATTATTTAATTTTAGGAGGGGATAAGTGATAATAACCAAATCTTTGCAAATTCTGAGAATGTTTTCATATTTCTTTTTCCCAAGATTTTGGTAGCTGGCAATGATCCGGCGCAATACCAACCACGTTCTTCATCATAAATCTATCACTGTTTGCGAGTGATCACCTAACACAAACAGAGAAACACCTACTCCAACCGACTCTTCTTCTTCGTCTTTCCAATCTTGTGTTTAGACTCTGTAATCTTCTTATACTCAACAAGATAAAACACCCTTTTAAGTTTTAATTTCTTGTCGTCTCTCTCCAGATGACGCCGAGAGGATTTCTGGGTTTATTTTTTCTTTTGCTGTCTGTTTATTGCGGACTTGACCCCTTTAAGCACAGTGCAATTTATGATTTTCCAGACTTTGTTTCTCTAAAGATAGATGTGCCTCCTTGGTCTCTGGTTCCGACGGATAAAGATGAGAAAAATTTGCTTCAGAAATCAGATATCAAGTTCTTGAATCAGGTGCAGGGACCCGAGAGTATGGTTTTTGATCCTCTTGGACGGGGACCTTATACTGGCGTTGCTGATGGGAGAATTCTGTTCTGGAATGGACAGAAATGGAATGAGTTTGCTTATACTTCGGATAATAGGTCAGTTTTTTATTCTTGTTGTTCTTTTGTTCTTTTGTTCTTTTGGGATATTGTGAGTGAATTGGGTGACTCGGTGTACTGAGTTTGGATGCATTTGCCTTTGATAATACAGGATAGATGGATTCGATTCAACAAATGATTAGTTTGTGTTTTCATAGACCAGTCATTTTGTCACTGAAGCGGTTACTTTCATCAGTAGATTTGCTTTCTTTTCATACAAAATTTATTTACTCTTAATGGATATGACACTAAGTGCAATCTAATCCGGAAAAATGAATTTGTGTGGAAAGAATATGTTTTTATCAAGTTTCAAGTTTCTGAGTATGTTGATGGGTGAAGTCAACTATTAATTAAGTTTATCTGTTAATACTTTCTGAACCGATTGTTCAGTTTCATCTATTTGTTTGTGCTTGTTTCTTTGAAAATCTCTCCAAGATTTGTTTTTGTTTATGTTCCTGGCTTGATAATCTCTTTTCCATATGCATTAATATGCAATGTATGTCATAGGTCGGAACTATGTAACCCTAATCCATCGCCTTTGAGCTACTTGAAGAATGAGCACATCTGTGGCAGGCCCTTGGGTCTTCGATTTGACAAGAAAACTGGTGACTTGTACATCGCTGATGCGTATTTTGGTCTGATGAAGGTCGGTCCAGAAGGTGGATTGGCAACATCACTTGCTACTGAAGCAGAAGGTGTGCCGCTGAGGTTTACCAATGATCTCGACATTGATGATGAAGGAAATGTTTACTTTACCGACAGCAGCACCACTTATCACAGGAGGTGAGCGAAGTTAATTTCTATTCCTTTCAGAGACGCTGATGGTTATAATTTTCTTCTACACTGTGACTTTACTGTTTTAACTATTGTGTTTCTAATTCTATAATTTTGTTTTACAACCTCAATCCTGTTTCCTGCTCTCCCCATTTTGCCATTTTGTATCTTGTGTTGAAGTCACTTATAAGACAGTATACGAGGACTCTCTTAATTTTGTGCGCACGTGTGAATGGTATACAAATTTAGCAAATTCATAATTTCACCTGTTGTTTCTCAGCGTACCGTCCTTCCCATCAATCTGTTGGCATTTGATAGTGCTATGCTTTTGCCAATTAATGGCATGGTTAAAATTACCTATACAACCATTAGTTGTACTTTATATTTTTAGATCTTTACTTTGTTAATTGAAGAAATATTTGATGCAGGAAATGACTGTAAGTCAAAAGACAATAAATAATAGCTCGATTTATGAAATCCCAATTCTTTATTTATAGAAGACACGATTCATAATTGCCAAGAACTTACGGAGTAGCTCTGCACAAAGCTTAATTTCGTACTTTGCTTCCTGCATTTGAGATATATTATGTGCTGTAGAAACATTTTTATTATTTCCTGAAAACTTTTGCGGTGTATTATTTCTGACACAGTAATATGTCTCAGAAATTTCATGCAGTTGGTTTTCTCTGGGGATGATAGTGGGAGGGTCTTAAAGTATGATCCAACTGCAAAACAGACAAGTGTCCTTTTGAGAAAACTTCAATTCCCTAATGGTGTTTCTTTAAGCAAGGACAAATCATTCTTTGTTTTCTGTGAAGGAGCCATTGGCAGGTGATGCTTCTTCCCATGCATCTGAAATACATTAACTTCTGTTGTTGGCCACGTTTATGATATAATCCACGGAGCAATTTCTAATTTTCTCTTTTGTTCGGTGTTGCTTTACATATGGCAGTCTATGCATTAATGCTACAAATACTAAGATGATTATAATTCAAGACTAGAAATAACATCTAATTGTTGTGGAGTTCATAAATTCTATCTACATCTCTGGTGACTCAGAAAACAAGGAATGTACTGCTGCTTTTGGGACATTGTAGAGACTGATCACTTTAGTAAGAGGCTCAGTTTTACCTAACAACTTTTGTTTTGATTTTTTTTTTTTTTTTTTTTTTTTCCATGGGAGAAATTAGTCAATAGTTGATGATAATACATATAATATTGAACATGTCGTCCAACTAAGCCAAGGACTACTAAGTTAATTTTCTCTTGCTATGAAAAATTAAAGCAATTTGAAGCTTCAGTTGTGTGCTGTGATGGTTACTTTTTAATTGCTCTTGTGCAAGAAAATGCTCTTCAGAACATTTGCTAAGTTGGAGAAAATTTAACGGACAGCAGAAGTCATCTTGAATCATTCAGGACCCAGCCAACCTCTGCTTTACTTTCCTTTCCAATATTCATTTCATCTGTTTATTGCAGATTACGGAAGTACTGGTTGAAAGGTCAGAAAGCAGGTACTTCAGAAGTAATGGCTATTTTACCTGGATATCCTGACAATGTCCGAACAAATGAAAATGGTGACTTTTGGGTGGCCATCCACTGTCGGCGAAACTTGTACTCTTATGTGTTGAGTTTGTACCCTAAACTTAGGTATTTCTTACTCAAGCTCCCAATTTCAGCAAAGATTCAATTCCTGTTTTTTATTGGAGGACGGCCACATGCAATGGTTATCAAATACAGCCCCGAGGGAAAGATTTTGCAGATATTGGAGGACGGCCAGGGAAAGGTTGTTAAAGCCGTTAGTGAAGTGGAAGAGAAAGATGGGAAACTGTGGATGGGCAGTGTTTTGATGCCTTTTGTTGCTGTTTACAACTTGTCATAAGGTAGATACGCATGTATATTTATGCATTTTTCAATTCCCTTCCTTTAAATCCTAAAAATTATTGAGGTGGTGTGAGCAGGACAAGCATTTCTCTTGTTTAATTTTGAACAACTTGATCAGTATCTAAGTAATTCATGCGAATAGTTAAGAAGTTTATAAGGTTAAAGTTTCTCATTTTTTTTTTAATAATTTTTTATGAACGTATAATGTTTGTACTAGTATGTGTATTTCCTATATCTTAGTTGATTTGACATATTTTTGCAAGACAAATTAGGTTAAGCGGTGTGGTTGTAAAAAAAGAAGTGAAATATTTTTAAAACAATGAAAATATAAAATATATGGTAATTGTATAATATTATTAAATTAGTTTATATAAAAATTAATGTTCCTAATATTATTGTTAAAAGTTTTATTTGAGTACAATTTATTTTAATATTCTCTTAGCTTGAATTTTAATTTATTAAATAATAATTATTATATTTTTATATTAAATATAATTTATATTTTTATATAAAGGTATGCTAAATATTTATAAATTAATCCTTCTAATATAGGTTTAAAAAATCTTAAATTTTAAGATAAATTTATAAATATTATATAAGTATATTTAAATATATTACTATGTATAAAATAATATACTGAACAATAATTATTTACGAATATATGCAGTAAGGCAAAGTAGACTGAGCCGGTTTGAACTAAAATAACAAGGGCCTAACCGAACCAAGCCGAGCTCAAGCTATTTCGCCATTGCCACACGCTAGTGCCCACTCAAGTGTGGCTAAATAATCACTGGGCTTTGTGACAACATTTTAGCCTATTTTGGGATCCATTGTACATCTAATTACGCCACAACCTTTTCTTTCCTAACCCCATTTGTTTCGTACTTCTGAAAACGAATTGAGAATTAAGATTACATTATTTATTACAAAATTAATATTAGAGTGAGCCTTAACTCCTGTGTCATTTGATTTTCATTGGTAAAGTTCTGAAAGATTTACTTAAAGATGCTTAAAATTTTGAATATTTTTAAAATTGTGGAATTTTCTAAAATGCCATTATGTTTTATTAATTTTAATTTTAATTTGCCTTTCTTCTAATATAATCTCCTAAAATTTATTTTTAAATAATTTACTCATTTTATTATCAATAATTAAACACTCAACATCTTTTTATGTTAAAAGTCTGCAGTATAAAATTATTTCAACATAAATTCTGCTAAAAGAAATCATATTAAAATTACACATTTTATAGTAAAATTAGTCATATTATTTTAAAATAACTTGTATATTCATTATACATTGACATAATGCAAAATGCTAAGCCATTTTTATTTTTATTTGATTTAATTCAAAAGACTAGAGTTTCCTATTTCTTTTTGTTTGGGTTCATGAACTAAACTTTGTGCACTCTTACTTTAAATATACAAATATGGATGTATAAAAGTATTTATAATTAATAATAATTTATTCAATATTACTGAATACTTTCTCGTTTATTTTCTAAAATATCTTGCAACTTTAATCATTAATGATAAAATTTCTTTAAGCATTAACAGATAAAATATATTTATTTGGTGGAAGAGTAGCAATAAATAGAGCTAAATAGATTCAAAAAGAGGAAATGATTAGGAGGCACTTAAACTTGCTGTGGAGTTTTCTGTCTATAGAGTTTAAACAAGCCAAAATTAACCGACTTAGTAAAGACCGATGCCTAGAAAATATCATATAGACTCTTTTTATTTTGCATTTGTATATATATATACATTACATTTTTTACTACTAGGGACTTGAATGACCAAAAATACAGAACTCGAGGGGTGTCTATGATATTTTGTTTGCGTTGCATTAGTTCCACATACTTTATACTAATTTCGGTCTATTTGAACTTTCTATTTTTATCAAAATAAAAAAAAAAAAAGGGATTAAAAGTTGATAATATTTTTACTCTCACGAAATAAAAATGTGACATGAGTTTGACACGATAAAATAAATTCTAACTCATTTTAATAATAAATAATAAATTTTAAGCAAGTGATTACATAATGATCCTCAATTGATATGAGACAATTTACATAATTAAAAAAATTATTTTTATTTTATTTTATATAACTTTTATAATTGCGTAATGGTATCTTTACAGCTATACAATAGTATCTTAATAAAGACAACATGTAATAAAAATTTATTTATTTTAAAATTCTAAATTTTAATTACTAATTTCTTATGAGAATCAAAAAATATTCTAATTAATTAAATAATAATTTCATAATATATTATTATTAGTTAAATTTTAAATAAAATACCCAATTTGATATGATTTATATCATTTTAATTTTAATCTAATCCAATTTCTTAACTTGGATTATCTTTTCTACTTGGTTTGGTTTGGTTTATTTAAACCAAATTGTGCCCATTTTTGGTTTTAATAGATAAATATAAATATAAAATAGTATTTACTATTAACATTAATATATTATATCTAAATATAATTTTATCAATTAATTTATTATTTATTTTTGCAAATACTTTATAATTATTAAAGTTGATGTTATTATTATTTTTTTTTTTTTAAAACGAGTTAGATAAAATTGATTTGTTATTAAAAGAGTAATAATAAGTAAAGCTAGGCAAACCTAAGAGAGAGAATAGAAAGCGTCTAATGTTGCTTGTGAAGTTTATTTTGGCACATAAAAAAATAATTTGGTATTATTTTTAACCTAAAAGATGTATATTTAGCATAAGTTAACCTGTTAAAATTAATTTCCAGCAGTTTTAGTATAAATAATAAATTCTCAAGTCATGTGGTCCTCGTGTAATCTCTAAGTGATATCAGATAGTTTGTATGAATTTTAAATAATAGAGTAATGTCTCTATCCCTTTTGGTTATAATTTTTATAATTGTCTAACTATACTTTACAACCATGTAACAATATCTTAATAAATATAACATATAAATCTTAATTAACATAAGGTAGTTTGTATAACTTTTAAAGAAGAGAGAAATACTTTTCTTCCTTTTTATATAATTTTTGTAATTGTGTAATTCGAAAAAATAAACTATATTTATTTTGATACTACCTAATCCAAAAAACTATAGTTTCTTATTTTTTTTGTTCTGTTCCCAAACTAAATCATGCCCAATCTTACTTTTAATATGCAAATATGGATGTATAATAGTATTTATAATTAATAACAATAATAATTAATAAAGATTTCGTATGAGAGAGAATTGAAATCAAGAATAGATTAGATGCGCAGCAAGGCAAGGAAATGTCATATTTAACCTTTTCAACTTCATTATCTTCATTTCTTTTAATTTTTTCAGGGCATATAAGTCATTTTTTTGTTCATTAATTTATATTTGAGATCAAAAGAAAGCCAAGTGATTTATTTCTTCACCAAGACACTTTTTTCTCCGATAAATTCCATTATTCTTTATTTTAAGCTTTCTTCCATTTTCTTTCATTTACTCATTTTATAATTTTCTTCCATTTACTCATTTTATAATCAATTAAGCTTGTGTTTCCTGCTATTAATTATACATATTCATCACGAGCTTCATTAAGAAACTTTGTTTGATTAATTCGGTCAACTATAGAGCTTAGAGGAGAGTAGAGCTACAATTCATAATTTGGAGCTTTTCACGATTATTCGCTATTTAGACATGTCATGGTTAAATTGACCCCTCAGGGTAAATCTCAATATTGTTATTATTTTATTTTCATATTTTAAATAATTTTTTGATAATAGTTGCGATTCATTACAAAAATTACTATTTATTGCAAAATATTTTGATTATATTTATTTAGGTTAAATTAAAACTAAGAATAATGTATAGGTGCTAAAATTAATTAATTAGTTAATAAATTGTGAGAAATGAAATTTTGTCGTGCAAAATAAATAATGGTAGTAAAAGTTGGAACTTAATTAGGGTTTATGAATGAAATGACGTCACATGAGATGATTAGTGGTAATGAATTAGGTATAATTAGGTTTTTTGTGCACTAGTCATTAAAAATTAGTTTATAAAGAAATATGATTTGGGCAGAGTGGTAGGGGACTTTATTGTATATTAGAGTTTTAGTTAATCTCGCATGTCTATGTTTTGATTATTCTAATGATGATTAGTGAATTTGTGTTATAGATTCAATGAGAGAGCGACCACTTAGCCTGTATTGACCTAGTTCTTGTCTAACTTTTGGAGATAAGCTTGAGAGTAGATATTTATTTCCTTTATTGTATTGTTACTTATTTTAAAAATGTTCATTGAAAATTTAAGTTGAATTCATTAGGATGTCAATAAATTAATTTTTATATTAAGACTACATCAAATATTAAATTGTTTTGTACCTTCCAAATTGCTAAGAGAAGTGTTGATAAGTTAGTTGAGATTAAAGCTAGGAGAAGGCTATATATAATTTGAATGTGCATTGTTTTATAATAAATTTTTATTACTTTGATTATTGACTAAGCATTTGAGAAATGGATAATTATACATACGTATGCATCTAATGTAAACTTGTAAATGAATTTTACAATTAAGAATTGATTTTATCATGTTTGTGTTTATGATTTCATAAAAGAACAGGGATTTATGAATTTGATTCTAAACATATATGTTTTGGCCATAATTTTTGTTTTTCCTTACCTATAGCTAGGAGCCATAAGGGGAGGTTTATATGTTCCCTAATTACATGTTTGATATATGTGTGTGTGAACATATTGGTACAAGTAAGAAGTAGGGGGTGAAGGGAGATTTGATACTTGGCACTTGATATCTATTTATATCTTTGCATACATTTTTGATAAATTTAAGACTTTAAAATATTACTTCTGAATTTACCAAAAGTATGTAGTTGATATATTAATAATATTATGTTTTGTACTAAAGCTAATATTTTTTTATAAAATATATTTTATATTTGTAGTATCCACTTATCGAGTTTCCATAAACTCATCGCACCACAGATTACCAAGTTTTTATAGGATTCATTTTCTAAGTAAGGACATGTCGAAATTTTTGAGAAGAGCATTGGAATATTAAATCCTCAATACAACCACCTACGAGCTTTTATTGTGTGGGTCCATTTGTTTATTGTACATGGGCATAACACCCAATGATGCATATGTATATTATATATCGTTTGTATATTTTCTTATATATGGTATATGCAGTGAAATTGGTCATAGAGATTTTTTTTTTTTTTTATAGATATATATTTATGAGTTTCTTGTACATGATTTGCATTTTTTTTTTGAAAGTGATATCTAAGTATTAATGTTTGCTTATAGGTTTTAATTGAGGCTTATGGGAGTAAGGTATGCTTACCTCTATGCTAGTCGTGATCTTGACTTTTAGGATGTGATAAGATAATATCAAAGCATGGTCTAGAAGTTAGTGACTGTAAGTAAAGTACAGTATCTTGTGTGTGTAGTATGTCTAAGATACTTTCATATGAGGTATTGCCTTTTTAAGTGTTTGGATGATCCAAGTGTGTCTTCTTCTTTGTGTATATCATAGGATATTTCTAGGTTATCTGACTCACATTTCTATATCTTGATAGCTAGATTATATCATCTCAAAGACAAATCACCTCAATTAGAGCTAAAGGACTTTTCCCTCAAAGCATAATTTGTCAAAGCCCCTAGTACTGCTTATAAAGGCTTGTGGTCGAATTAAAAGAGGATGAGGTAGAGCAGGTAAAAATTGAGTTAGAGTTAGAAGCTAAGAGTATGAGGCTTAAGAGAAAGGAGTAGATGACAAGCAAGGGATTAATCTAACTGAGGGAATAGAAAGAATCTACCGTACTATAGAAGTATTAGTGGATTTGGTTGCCTAATAGCAATAGCAAGCTCAAGTTCCTCCTATATAGGCTCATTTAAAGGTTGAGCAACCAGTTCAGGCTTTGGCTGAGTGAGGGCAAGGGTTGGTGGTAACCTTACAAGACTTTCAAAAAATGCATCTGTCCACTTTTACAAAAGCTAAATCAATTCAAATCCTAGTGGATTCTTAAAAGAGTCTCACTGAATTTGCATAGCTTTAAGATGCTTACTTACGAGATTAGTAAAATTAATGAGTTTCCACTTGAGAGACATGGAGTACACCTAATACTTATCCTTTTGAATAATTAGAGTGTAGTAAAACTTCTCTCTCTCATTTCATGTCAAAGAGTATTAATGATGCCAAAGTAGGGGAATTTAAGCACCTAGTTCAAGTAGAGAATATGTTGATATCTGAGAATGATATATAGTTCACTTATTTTGTCTCACTTTAATTCATCTAATAGGCAGCAGAGTAAATAAGAGTGAAGAGATTTGTTAATGAATTATAGGACTACTTATTTAGATTGGTATAATTCATGGAGACTACTACTTATATTCAGATTTTGAATTTGGCATTCAGATTTAAGATAAGAGTTAAAGAGAGGCGAGTTGATAGGAAAAATAAAAAAAAGGCTAGATTAGAGGGTTATAGGAGGCCTCAATAGGGTAGCTATATTGGTGCTCATGGTGAGCCAAATCCTCTAGACTCTATTTCTAGAAAAGAGGCTCAAATATGTAAGAGCTTAAGTAAAAGACATGAACAAGGAATTATTCATCTAATAGCATCGTCTACCTCAGCGATTATGTCTAATATTTTTATATGTTAAAAGGATGGGTGTCATCACTCTAGGGTATACTAGAGGGATTTAGGTGCTTATTTTTAATATGACCATATGGTAAGAGATTGTCCTTTTTAGCCTAGTTTGCCATCTCATCCTTAGAATCCCATAATGCCCTAGTTAGAACCTTCTTTAAGAAGGGGTTATATAGGTAGAGGTTAACCACTTAAGGAAAGGGGACAATAATTAGCTGGCAAAGGTTAATCATCAACCAGTAAAGGCTAAGCAAGTGTATTTGCATTAACTGTTCAAGATACTTAGGCATCAAATACTGTTGTGATAGGTTTTCTTTCTATTAAAGCTTTTAATGCTAGAGTTTTATTTGATTTAAGGGCAACTCATTCCTTCATTTTACCATGCTTTGTATACTGGTTGGGTAGAGAAGTAGAGACCTTAGATTCACCTTTAATCATGTCTACTCTCATAGAAAGTGTTATAGTGGTTTCTTAGATTTTAGAATCTTATGTTTTTTTTTTTTTTTTTTTTTTTTTTTTTTTTTTTGTTGGAGAGCAAGTATAACCTGCCAATCTAATCTTGCTAACGATCTTATAATTTGATGTAATCTTGGGTATGGATTGGTTGTTCAAACATCATGCGATCATAGATTGTAGGAATAAAACTGTTACCTTCATTGTTTTATAAAAGCCAATTTTTGAATTTTAAAGTGATTGAAGTGAACTTCCTAGTAATTTGATGTCAATTATGGATTCAATAAGACTACTTAATAAGGTTTATATTGGGTATTTAGCTTATGTTTGGGATGTGGAAGATAATAAAGTGAATCCAAAATAAGTTTCTGTAATCGGAGAATTTTTGGATATTTCTCTTGAAAAGTTATCGGGGTTAGCTTTAGAAAGAGAGATTGAATTTAGTATTAACCTTCTTCCAGGAACTCATCCTATTTTATTTCCCTAGAATCGAATGGAACTGATCAAATTAGAAGAGTTAAAGATGCAATTTTAAGATTTATTGGATAAAGGGATTTATACACTTGAGTTCATCTTCTTAGGGTGCTTCAATTCTATTTGTTAAGATGAAAGATGGATCTTTGCAGTTATGCATTAACTACAGGCAACTAAATAAGGTTATTATTATGAATAAATATTCGTTATCGAGGATAAATGACTTATTTGATCAATTAAGAAAAGCTCGGTGTTTTTCAAAAGTAGATTTGTGTAAGTTGTATGCAAAGTTCTCTAAATATTAATTTTGGTTATCAAAATTAGCTTCTTGGATCACATTGTAACAAAAGGTAGAATTTATGTTAACCCTCAAAAGATTGAGTTTGTCCAAAATTGGCCTTGCCCAGCTAGTATGATGAAAAATAGAATTTTTTAAAGCTTGGCGAGTTATTATTACAAGTTTATAGGGAAATTTTCTCGTACAATGGCATTATTAACTCAACTTACTTAGAAAGGCATGAAGTTTATATAGTCAAAGACTTGTAAAGAAGCTTTTTAAAAGCTTAAAAAATATTTAACTTTAGTACCCATTCTTGCCTTGCCATCAACAAGTGGTAAATATATTACTGACTGTGATGCGTCCAGAGTAGGTCTGGGTTGTATATTAATGCAGTATGGTAAGGCAATGGCTTATGCATCCAAACAGTTAAAAGGATATGAGTAGAACTATCCTATGCATGATATTGATTTAAAGGCAGTAATATTTGCATTGAAGATTTAGAGACACTACCTTTATGGACAAACCTTTAAAATTTATACAAACTATAAAAACCTTAGGTACATTTTCAATCAACAAAATCTAAATTTGAGATAAAGATGATGGGTAAAGTTGCATAAGGACTATGCTTGCATAATTCACTATCATCT
>JAWDEX010179051.1:0-14441 GCA_035221805.1 Trichilia hirta | reverse complement strand
GAGCAAGTTCTGAAATAAAAGGATATTGCTCAAGATCAAAGAAGTTCTGTAGTACCTCTGGTGATATTAGACCAAGATCAAGGCCTTTTTGAAGATCCTGATAAAAATGGAAGAGAGAATATCTTTCAATCTTTTTTTCTTTTGAAATATGAATCTATTTCAATTTTAAATGATAGAAGTTATCACTATTTTTGAATAAGTTGTCTAGAAGAACACTAAAAGCCGTGCTGTTTCCTCAGAGATTATGAAGAACAGCTAACCTGGGGAAGAGCATCTCGTCTCCTACCAGCTGCATTCATTACCCGAGCTATTTCAGCACGATCAAAACAGTTTCTACTACAGGGTCTGGCGGCAGAATACCACAAGAAATCAGCTAGAGGCACTTCTCCTTCTCTTCGAATGTATTGCCTTTCTGGATCAAGTAATATAACAACTTGATTTTTCTTCTGCAATTTTTTTGAAATTCTTGCTGGCAATCCAGTCCCTCTTGATCCATATGTGACATGGCTTGCACCAGTCACCACGACAAGCATACCATTGGCTCCTCCATCCACTGTTGCTTGGAAAATTATTTGGGACATGGTATAATCCTCAACTACTCTAGCTTGCGCAGAAAGATAGGAACTTGGACCAAAAGGTACAGATTGAATCATAGGATTCATGTCAACTGATGATCTACGTGAGATAGAAGTGAAGCCAGAGATGAAACCTGAACCAGCAGGAGGAGTGTATAATTTGCGATCAGCCTTTGAGAGGCCACGAATACCTTCTGCTTGAACAGTCCTTAGCACCTATGAAATGGAAGAATCAACATGTTCTTGTTACGTAAAATAGTTGAGTAACACAAAAATCAAGATAAATAAATTTACTGCAACAGAAAAGATACCAAAAGCACCGATCAAGTGCTTCTTTGAAAGCAAAACAAGATCTTTTCTTTCTATTCTGAAAAATGCTTCTGTCTATTTCAACCAAAAACACAAAATAGGTACAAAAGAGAATTTTTTTTAACTCCTTTAAAACTCTAATAACACAAGCACTTTGAAACACATGACAACCATGCTATTCAGAAGGAATGAACAAAATGTTTATTTGACCTAAACATCCGTTACAAAACAAAAATACCCTCAACATTTCAATCAACAATTAAAATTATATAGAAGTACCTTGAGTGGAGTACCACAAGCAACAAGCCGAACTCCATTATCACGACAGTAGCTTAAAAGAGGCTCATACTCCTGCCAGCGTTGAAATGGCCAATGCGACAAGTAAGACTTCAAAGTTTCTCCATCTATCCTGCCATAAAATAGAGGTCTCAATATAAGCCCTGCTGCAGCAATAAATTATACTATAAATCTATTGCATAAAACTACACAATAATTTTGAAACAATTTGATATCCTTATGTTACGTTCCGGTGTTACCTTCCGTCAACGTATTGATTTAGCTGTTCTTGCAAATCATGGGGAAAGGCCTCTAAAGCCAATGAAATCTTCCGTTCGCTCTCAACGCACCGTTTTCTCAAATTCTTCACAATCTGAAGCTCCAATTCTCTATCATCTTTAACTGGAACCTGCTCAGCCTCCCCTAAGTACACGACTCTTGCGTTCATCAACTTCTCCCAAACTTTCGTCTTATCCTTCCCCAAAGCCAAGGGTTCTCCTATCACCGTTGCATCATAAATCCTCGATAAAACCACCTCCTCAGTCGTCCCGACATCTGTATTCTGCGGCACAGAGCTCGTCGTCTGTTTGCTCTCTTCCGCAGCTGCCGTAGCTGATTTGAGGAGAACTGACGCTCCGACTGCGAGAAAAGGAGATAGCAAGGCATTCCGTCGGGAGAGTTGGACCGATTTATGAACGTTCTGATGGTTTAGAGATGCAACTGCGAGAGTTGTGACGTGGCGGTGTTCTTTTGTGTGGATAAAATTAAACTTGTGTCGTGGAGAGAGCGCCTGCACGCGATGATGGCGCTGAATTGGAGCAGTAGGTCTGTGAGTGGAGGCGTGGGGATGGGGCTTCATTCGGGACAGAGTAAGAGAGAAGGAGTGGGGTTGGTTGGTTGGTTTAACGGATTGGAAAGACAACGCGGCGGGTACAGAAACTTGAACATGTTTCTCTGGCAGATGACTGGATGATTTTTGACCTCAAAATTTTGTTTATTATATGGTCTGTATTCAACAAAGTTCACTTCTTCCATAATTTATTATCATTTTTGTCAATTGATATTCAATTTATTCTTGTGGTTTTTGGCGTAGGTCTTTGTGATTTTTTTCAGAATTACAAATTAATTATTATATTGTATATTCAAAAAAAATAAATAAAAAATAAGGTCAATAATTGATTAGTTTTCAGTGGAACTTTTCAGAATGATCACATTTTAAACTTTTTTTAAAAAATATTTACAGTTAATTTTTTAAAAAATATATTAGAATTCTATAGTTAAACAAAAATACTTTTAAAAGATATTTTTATCCTTATTCAAAAGTACATTTTTGTTTAAATATAAAATTTTTGATTTTTTTAACAGTAATTAACTTTAAAAAAAAAAAAAAAGTTTAAAATGAGTCATTTTAAAGAATTTTCATAATTTTTATGACACAAAATACTCAATTTTTTTTTTTTTTCATTCATAAAATTAAATACGCGTGATAAATATAATTAAATTATAAATATTTTTAATTGAAAACCTATTCTGATATCCATTACAATTTACAAGGAGAGTTAGATCAATTTTTTAACTTTCAAATTAACTTTAATCACTTTCAAGAAAAAAAAAATTGTAATCAACTCATCAATCTAAAAGGAATTAAGTTAATTTCAATTGATTTTATCAACTTTGCTCAAGCTTGTTTGTAGCTATTCTACTTTTAGTTTTAAGAACACAACAATTTAAGTAATTACAAATGCAGCGACTGAAAATACTTTAGCATAGGTATATACAAGAAGCACTTCGAACTCGGGAGTAAAATATCTCATCGAGTGGAAAACATCTAAGGTGTATCATCATGGTGATTATCTAAACTTCACCGAAAACCCCAACTATAATATCATTAGTAAATAATAATAATAATAATGAAATGAAGTCATATTGATCGCATATAGGACATCTCAATCCTATTTTCACATGGCAACTAATTATAAACAACCATGACAACTTAATTAAATAATAAAATTTATTTAACCACGGCTGGGATATACAGAAAGGGAAATAATAAAATCTCTTAGAATATATCCACAAGAACTCCACCAACATTCTGATTGATTATGACGAAAATTTATTCGAGAACCCAGTGAGTCAGAATGTTGCGCGGAAGATTTAAATGATTTTGATCATTAGGGCCATACAGAAAAATCAAGTTATAGCAGATATTAGAAAGATGAATGGGCTTTGATGGGTTGGTGGTTTTGATCATTGGGGCCATACAGAAACATTAAGTTACAGTAGATATTAATATTAGAAGATAAATGGGCGTCCAAGGGTTAATGATTTTTATCAATAAAGAAAGATAAATGGATTTTGGTAGGTTCATGAATTTAATCAATAGAGCCATGCGGGAAAATCAAGACGACGTATAGCTGGTATGAGAAAGATGCATGTGCTTTGCTTTAGTGGGTTCATGATTTGATCATTAGGGCCATATAAAAACATATTAAAACGATCAATTCACTTTAATGGATCAATGACTTTGATCACTAGGGCCAGAAAATGCAAGTTATGGCAGATACTAGAAAGATGAATGGGATTTAGTGGCTCAGTGATTTTGATCACTAGGGCCATGCAGAAAAATCATATTATAAACAAATATCAGAAAGATGACTGGGCTTGACTAGTAAAATTCAACCTAAAACCTAGTGCAAGAAAATAAGGTCTTCAACCCATATATTAGGAGAGATGAAAGCCTCGGCTTCTAAGCACTGATACCATGTTAGATTGAAGAATGAGCTTTAGTGGATAGAACTCAACCGGAAAGCTAACTTAAAGGAAAGTGTCCGACCCAAGTGTAACAACTTGGTGCTATAGCGATATAAGACAAGTTTTAACAGCAGAAAATAAAATGTCATAGATTTTAGTTTTCTCATAGAAAATAAGGTGTTTTCTTTTTTCTTTTTTTATGGAATATGGAATATCCTCAAGGTATTTTTGCAATACAATTCATCTCCATAAGCAACAAACATCTACAGCATATCCAGTTTACAACAATATTTTCCAATACAAATAAAAACCTGTGATCAATCTATAGGGCTTAATCAATTATTCCAGGATCTGCAGTTAATTTTTAACTGACCAACAATAATGAGGTACATACCAAATACACTCGCACCTTCTGAGTGAAACGGAAAGATGGAAAGAATAAAAATGAACAGCAAGCCTTCTGAGTTCTCAATCAACAAAAACCTGCAAAACAGCTCTTAATAGAAGATACAGTTCTGCTCACTTGATATCATGAAATGATGGCAAGACAGCAATGAGAGGATCTCCGTAACCAACGGCATCTGCATTGTACAAAGTAAAAGGTCAAATAACCAGATGGCCTTCACAGCCAAAAATGCTAAGATACATATCCATCAGAGAAATTCGTTCTTGAACAAATTCAGAAGATGGAAAGGAAAAAAAATCAACGTTCATGCCACTCTCCAATCCATTCAGGCTCCATAAGCAGCAGCTACTTAAGTGTCAAATCAAAGCCCATAAACAGAGTCCTTGGGAATGAGTCAAACATTAAGATAGAATCAACTGATATATAACAAAAAGATGATAAATGTTATTACCTCCATCATCAAAAAGGAGCTTTAAGATCTCTCCAGCAACGTCTGACTGCTCTACAGATAAAAGAATAAACAATCATGAGGTACATCTATTACAAAACAAAAACAGAATCAATATATTGGAAAGTAGCCTTACCTTCACAGGAAGTTCAGTACCCAACAGCTCCAGATAACCTATTACCTGCCCTTCTTTAATCACATCACCCTGTATACGGAATTGTTAATTCTCAGCATAGGAAAAGACAATTTAAGTTATGCTGCTTAATGCAATCTCAACTCCATGTTCAGAGCAGGAGATAAACATATCATCATTTAGTGTAGCCAATGCCATGAAACTGGTTATAAAAATGGCTACAAAGGCATATTTAAGGTGGATGGGAAGCATTACCAGCTTCATGCACACAAACACCATACATAGTAGATTTTCAAACTGAAAGATGCATTTTTAACGTCTAGAGCTTCAAATTTGGATCATGAGATGGCATGTCACTCAGTGGATTAATCTTTTCCCACAATTACTGATTTGTGTTTCTTAACAATTTTAACTCATAAGGTAAAACTTAAATTCTTTTGCTTAGGGATTAATGAAAACAAACTGACAAAAAAATGCTAGAAAACAATAACTTTAAAAATTGAAACACATTAAAAATTTGCAAACTTCTATCTTTCATTTGACACAGAAGTCATAACTGAAAATTACAACATACAGACAGAACTAATGTGTGGCATTGATACCTCTTTACAGATAGGAGGTTGCCTTTTTCCTTTCACTGTTCTGTTTCTTCGGAATAAGCCAACCTGGCAAAGAAGCAATTGCATAAGTCATATTGAACAACATTGCTTCAAAAAGAAATTTGGAAACCATTCTCCCTGTCTAGCAACATCACACACCGTGGGAGAAGATACTAGAACATAACCATTGGACCCAGAGGCCTCCAATGCCGCTAATTTTGATGACTTTCCAAAGGAGATATTAGTAAATGGAGTGGCTGTCCCTGAAGATACTTTTGGTGGTGATGGTGGTGCGGCAACAGTGGATGATACTTCCATGGGCTTAGTTGGAATAGGTGGTGGGGTAGCAGGTGAAATGTTAGACAAGGGAGCCTTTGTGGCTCCAACATTTCGCTTCATATGCATTTCAAAGTCTCCAACCTATGATCAAGCAAAAGAGGGAAATTATTGTGATAGACATTGTATACATTCATAAGTCCATAACTCACAGTGATCTAAAGGCCAGAAATACTTTCAAATTCCACAAGGATATGGTGGACATAGAATCTTCCATCATAACTACTAAAAGATTTTCACTTATGTCAGTGGCACTTTTTTTAAACTAAAAAAATTCGCAAGAGCGAGCAAGCCAGTGACTTGATCAGGATTATACCTTCAATTTCAGCTCGGCTATCTCTGTATCATCACATACCTCTAGCATCAATGCCTGATGATATTAAAACAATAAGCAAGGGAGTTGCAGGTGATTATCAGAAAGAAAATAAGCTTTAAATAGAAAGCATTCACCTCAAATCCACTCGGAAAAGTTGCACTCCACAGAGTATCCTTCTCCGATGAGCTTTGTGTAGTGCTCTCTGAAAAATTATCTCATTCATTATCATCAACATTTAGAAAGTAAAGTCAAATTGAGAACTTGTACAGTGACATACTCACTAGGCAAATGATTATACAATGCACTAACCTCAATAATGTGCAAATGTAAAAGCATTGAACACTCACTTTTTCTACTAAATTCATATTAATGTTTACGAATTTATGACAGTGAGATAGTCACATTAATGTCCCTATCATGTATGCATTGAATCAATTATTCTCAAAGAAGATTTAAATAAGCTTTCAACATGAAAATTATAATAACTACTCCTTCAATAACCTGGAGTTTATTTTTAACCATATTGAAGCCGAAAGAGACCAATATATGATTGAGAAATCTCTACATAAAACCCTATAAAAATCACGCAATCCTTCCTCAAAAATCTAACATATAATATGAACTCACCATCATTCTTAGTTGTTGCAGTATTTTCAGAAGTCTTTGCACTTGATAATGCAGTCACATGTCGCTTTGCAGGAGAAGCAATGCGTTTGAATGGTTTCCTTGAGGCGGCCCAGCTACTGTTAAGAACAGGAACTAGTCCAGGCCTTTCAAGTAAGGATCCGGAATGCCAAATAGTCCCTACAGAATCTAGAATTGAAAATTGCACACCATACAAAAATGGACAAAAAAATCATATTTATGAAGAAAACGCCGACAACAAATTCGTAAGACGAGCTTCAAGCAACATATTTATAAAAGCAATTTCCTCCTACCCATAAAAATAAATAAATAGATAAATCAAACGAAAAAATAAACTAACGAAGTTCCTCAAACTCAAAACACTTCATAATCCCTTTGAAGATACTAACCACGATCACGTATTAGAGTTCAAATTTCCACAAAATCATAAGGTCAGTCTATTAATTTCAGCCACTGTTATCAATAATCATATCACTAGCTCCTAAAATCTAAAGCATTTCAACAACTGCGACCAAATTTATACATCACTTAAAACGAGTTATAAAGATAGAAGCAAGTAAGATCTGTTACAGAAATCTGAACCACAGAGAGAGAGAGAGGTGTTTACAGTGAAAGGATCGAAGAACAGCAGAGCATTCCATTGAGCTAAATTGAATTCGGAGAAATGCAAGCGAGAACGAAGGGGAATCTGTAATTATAAGGTCAGGTTGTTGATTTGGCTAGCTTTAGCTGATAAGCTGCCAAGTGTCTTGTGTGTTTTTCTTCTTCTGCACTTTTTTCCTCGTAATCTCCTTCTCTCTGCATTAGTTTCTCTATCACCCTTACACTGATTATTACAAACTTGCGCCGCATGCGTTACAATGTCAAAATTTAATGAAGCAGTGGCATCTGACTTCTATTTTAAAAAAAAAATAATAATAAAAATTCATCTGACTCCCTCTCCTTCATGATTTTTCGAGTAAAGATGAAGCTAGTCTACCTGTGTGCAATTGGTCTCTTACCTCTATAAAATAATAATATACACTTTAATTTTATGTTAAATATTCTAATTTTAGATATTGACCATAATATATTTATGAATTATTATATTAATTTTTAAAAACGCTTTGCTAAGTATTTCAATATAAAATTTTATACTAGGGAAATTGATTAATATAATAATGCATCAATTTACATTATTTAGGTTTTGAATATAATAAAAGTAATATTAGATATTCTAGAATATACTCTTAAAAATATATTTTAATGATATTTATTTATTAAATAAAATATAGAAAAACTAAGAGATCAAGATGCTATTATCCAAAATAAGAGCCAATATCTTTTTATTTCATAAAATTTGAATATAAATATTAAATTATTTATTTTTAATTAAAAATATGTAAAAATTAATATTTTATATTTATATCTTTATAATTCTAAATATTAAATAAATAATGAAATTTTGAATTTTATTTATGTCATTTAATATAAATATATTTATTTTTAATTTATAAGATATCTTTTTAAATTTAAATTAAAATAAAATAAAAAGATAAAAATAATAATATTGATATTGATATTGATATTAGTTCATTATATTAAATATTTTGAGTTTATATTTTTTTAATTAAAAAAGTAGGTATGTCTTAAGAAAGAAATTAAGTTTTTACATGGATAAGTATCTAAATAATTGTATTAAGCAAGAATATTTTTATAAATATATTTTATTAAATTTTTAGATTTTTAAAATTAAGATAAGAAATTTATTAAATCAAAAAAAAATAATTATCTAAAATCAATAATTTTTGACAATTAAACATTAACAATAAATAAATAAACAGGCTCTTACATCCACTCCTCGTTTAAATTTTTTTAAAGTAGATATTTAGGTATTTGTAAGAGAATCATATTTTTATTACAGTAATAATATTATATATAAATTCTTTAGATAAATTATTACATACTTAATTAATTGTGATATAATAACAAGAAAGTTTTGAGAGATGTATCGGTTGGCTGACTGACTGATGGAAACGATGTCGTGTATTAAATTTACAACGAAAGAATTAATGAACATAGAGTATTTTCATGTAAAAAAATTTTAAGTTATAGGATAAAAAAAATAATTTTAAAGATTAATATCAAAATATATAAATTTTTTAAAAAGTATTTTGAGAAAAATATATTAATGAAAAATAAGGAGAATCAACAATCAATAAGGAATCAAAGAACTTGGACCGTTTAAAGAAAATGCTTTAAACTTAACAAACGAAAATTATGAACATCAATAACTTTAAACTTAGCCAAAAAATAATCGATCAGCCAATTTAGATGTCAGAACAAACAATATCCTACACCTAAATATTTTGGCACATAAATAAGGAATTGAAGTGCGATAAATTCTTTCCTAACCCATAAAAGGACTAAAGAATGCTTAATTATAAGCTTAGCTTAACTTATGAACGTTAATACCTACACATGATAAAAATAATTTAATTGTCGTTAACATCTCTGTCACGTTACATACATATTAAATCATTCATATTTTATTACTCAGTATTAAATATGTTTCCTTTGCGGGGAAATTTCAAGATATACTTTTTGTTTCAGGAAAACTGATTTGGAGTAGAAGAAGTGGCTAACGAAGCAATATTGAGATGAAGAATTTCTCTGAATTCCAGCTAGCCTCCTGAGCATTGTAAAATTTTCGGTGTTTATTAGGCCAATAAGTCAACCAAATCCAACCTCTAATTTTTCACTAAGGCAGCATTCAAGACAACACTCAATTAAAGTCACTAAGGTTTTTGAAAATTCACTAAAACTAAATTTGAGTGGAATTCCCAATTCTAAAAATATTAAAATTTAAATACTTCTAATTTTATGACAATAGAGGTTTTCCTTGTTTAGAAAACTAAGGATTAAACGATTATAAATATGTCTTTAAGACATATAACAAAAATAAATTCAAAAATAGATAAAAACAATGGTTCATAATATAAAAAGTTAAGTCCAATGCCAAACATGTGTTATACCTCCTTCCAATACATGTCCGGCTTCGAACACTACATGTTAGGCACTTGAAGTTCTCTGTCCTTACAACTTCCTAAATTCTATAAGTGTCCGTTGCCAGACACGTCCATGTCAAGGGTCGACATGCTTTGCACTATATTACTCTTTCTCACTTATAACAAATTTGATCTCAAGTTGCTTGCTTGTTTCGGATATACAGTCATAATATGAAAAACAAGTGTACCATGTTGAAAGTGTGAGATATGTTTATTAGTCAGAAAGATTAATCGCATATGCATTATTATTAATATTCTTCAACACGTTGTACCAACTTTACTTCTCCAGTTGTAATTTATTGTTGGTTCTTACCCAAAAACACTCTTTTGACAAATACACCATGACCTTATTCCCCTCCTCAAATGGTTTTGGTCTCTTATACTTATCCATTACTCACTTGTTCATGGCATTTGGTTGCTTCAAACTTTTCCTTGATGCCTTGTTACACCACTTGAATGTCATCAACCAAATTCTTCATTGCTGCATTATCTTTTTTACCTCTCTGTAAGCAAATCAAATTCATGATTGAACTTTCTAATATACGACTAAAAAAGGAGATTGTCCAATTGCACTATGCATTGCATTATTGTAGGCAAATTCGGCTTGAGTTAGGAAAAATTTTCCATTATCTTAGTCTTTCTTCACAAATGCTCCAAATCATATTTTTCAAAGTTTGATTCATTGATACATCAAAAAGCTTCCACTATATTACTCAAAAATGGCTTAAGAATTGGGTATCTCAATTAGATACTATAAACCTAAGCATACCATATAATCTCACTATCTCTCAAAAGAACAATCTTGCCACACTCCAAGCATTCATAGTCCTTTGACACGAAATATAGTATGCCATCTTTGATAATTAATAAACTACGATAAAAACTGAATCCATACCCCTTTCAGTACTAGGAAAACAAAATACGAAATTTATAAAGTGGTCTTCCCAAATACCTTTCGAAATTGACAATGGCATACATAATCCAGTGTCCAACGAATGTCCTTTTAAAATTTGAAAAGTATGACGACGCCTCTTTCCAAAATACTCTATATCTCACCTTACACTCGATTAATAATATCTCTCTTTGAAATACTCAAGTGTCTTGTTTTGATGAAAACTTGAATCGATTTCTACCTCAATGATGTATGTAAAATGTGAAGTTAATTTTCTTGTTTCGAATATATTTTATACAAATAAAAATCATTTGATATTTTATGATTATTCACTCTTGACCATACAAATAAAAATACTCTCTCTCTCTTTGTATAATATCTTTTTAAATTATTAGTCAAAACTAAGAAGTTAATATAAGGATTATGGTATATTTTTTTAGATTTTATTTTTACTTTTAATATTTAAGTTTTTTTCATTAATTTCATATTCACGTTTTGAAAAGTATTTTTAAATAGTTAATCTCTTTGATTTTTTGTGGATATTTGACACATTGAATACTTGAAAATATATTTATTAATTTATTATAGATATGTAGGACAAAGAACACTTTGAATCTTTAATATGTTTTAAACACTTTTCTTAAATAATTTAATTAATTAATTTAAAGACATAGTTTTAATTAAATATTAATTTTTTGAAGAAAATATTTATTTTGGTGCATAAAAGTGATTTTTCATCTTTTGATTAAAATAATTCTTTAACTAATTTTAATTGAGTTAAAGCAAATGATTTAATTCACTATTCATCATCTTAAAATATTAGCTTCTAAAGCTTTAATATTTACTTGATAATTTCTTTTAAAATTTATCCATCATTTATTTTATATTTATTTTAGACCATTGTTATTAGACACTTACTATTGGACCTTATCTTAAATATAAACTAATTAAACTCTTGAAAAAAATACTCCTTATGAATATAATTTTTAGACTTATTAGACTATATTATAATAAAATTACTTATATTTAAGTATAATAATTAAGATGAGATCAGGTATTAAACACTTTATTTTGTGATAGACATAAATAATTTTGAAAAGGGGCGTTGATGATGTATTTGGGGTTACATATTCAGGATGCATATCAAATACTCAATAATTTTCATTAACTTATATGCTTTGTCTCGTTTGTTGTTGCTTTTACCATGTTTGCTTTTAATGCGAATATTGCATTGGAAAAGCATTTTAAGCTTGGGGCCAAACTTCGTAGCATGCATAAAATTTAAATCCTTTTGTACACTATGTTCTGAACTTTCAAGGGAGAAAATGTTAATGATTTTATTAAAATTTATTGGGAAATTTAAGTGTTAATTAATAATTGTAACAATGAATGATTCATTATAGTTTATGGTTTCAAAAATAAAGCAAAGCTTGCAAAAATCAAATTTTATTGAGAATAACATTTATTTCCACTCCAAACTATGTCATAATATACTTGTTTGGTTAGGCAGAAGAATATTAAAATCTAAAATGATTGACTCTTTGTAATGGGTTTATTATTTAGGTAATAATTGACCTAAATTCTCTGTTTAACCTTCCAATAACTGGATTTGATAATCTTATTGAGCATTGACTTTAGATAGATGTTGGTGTTATTGCTTTTAAATATTACATAAAATTAAGTCAAACTCTAATAAAATTGATTTCATTTTAACAATGAGGAATTAGTTTGAGTCATGTATCCGTCCCGGTTTATTAGAATTCTAATGGGCAAGGTCAAAGAGCATACTTAGCTATCAAATTATATATGTTAATTAATGTCCCTAGTTTTCAAATATTAATTGACAAATTAAAATATATTAATTAATATGTAAGATGTCAGTAGAAATATGCATGAAAATAATTAATTCCACTTCAAAATTTCGAATGATAAATACATTGAAAACTTCATTTTAATTTAATGAAACTCATCTTCTTGTTTCAATTTAAGGTCCAAGGTTTGATTATCTTCCAATATTTGCAAAAGTATATATATATATATATATATAAGTTGGCTACTCTTCAAATTACTTCTCACCAAAATAGATTTTTAAGTTGGACTTTAGTTGAACTTGATTGCGGCTGGTCCTCTATAACTTTGGACTAAAATATCAACACTAAAAGAAATGAAAAATACATAAAATTTTTGGTGTCATAAATTTATTATGAATAATTTTTATAATTTAAATTTGACATTAACTTATAATTAAAAGGTAATTATAAATATAATTTACTGCCTTATTAAAGATTAAATAAAATAAGATTATTCAATCTAAAATAAATAAATTCTCAGTTGATGTAATAGTTAAAAATTATATTGTTAATGATTCTTTATAAAAAAAATTAATAAAACAAAAGTATATTTATTTTATAACTAAAATTTTATTTTGACAATATAAGGTTTAATAAAAATAATTTATTAATTTTATTAAACAAATAATTAATTAATATTTTTTATTAATTTATTTTAATTAAATTATAAATATATGGGGTAATTTGAAAATAAAAAGTAAAAAAGATTGGGAATTCAGTTTTCTTATTAATAGAATATGACGGTAAATTATAAATAAAAAATGAAAGGAGGGATAATCCAATTCAATTCCCCGCTTGTGACGAAGGACAAAGGATTCTCCTGTAAGGAAAATTTAGGATTCCAATAGAATTTTAATTCCCTCCATAAATTTTATTTTATTTTTTACTCACTAAACGAAACGAGGATTATCTTCATTTTACGATGGAACGAGAATTTTCCACGAAATCCCTTTGCTTTTGTGCACTCCTCCGCCCCGACCAAACGCATACTAATAAAACTATGTAAACTAATATGTATTTATTTCTTAAAAATTTTATTACTCTATGAATTAATTGCTATAATTTTATAGATATTTGTAAATGTTTTCACGGGGCTGCGTAGCATAGAATCAAATCCCTCGATATATAAATTCCATTATTCACGCCAAAATAGTATTGTTTCTTTGTTCCCCGAGTCTCTTCAATCCTATTGCTTCATTTCACTAATCTAACGTGTCACCGTTGATTTCACGCGCCAGCAATGGCCGCCCCGCCGACACTCCCAATTTCTAGCCCTCAATCGAGCACCCCATCCCAAACGCCAATCGCTACCCCGGCCTTCCGGGCGTTCCTCTCACGACTCTCCTCCTCGATCCGTCATGGATTCTCCCAACGTCGACCATGGTTCGAAATGGTTGACCGAACCGCCATGGCCAGACCCGATACATTAGCCGAAGCATACTCCCGGATCCGCCGGAATCTCTCTTACTTCAAGGTCAATTATGTAACCCTACTAGCGCTCGTACTTGCTTTCTCTCTCCTTTCGCATCCTTTCTCTCTCCTTGTCCTGCTTTCCCTCTTGGCAGCGTGGATGTTCCTCTACCTTTTCCGACCGACGGAACAACCTCTGGTTATCATGGGCCGTACATTTTCTGACCGCGAGACGCTGGGTGCTTTAGTCTTATTGACTATTGTAGTCGTGTTCTTGACCAGCGTAGGGTCTTTGTTGATCTCGGCTTTGATGGTCGGAACTGCGATCGTATGTGTACACGGCGCGTTTAGGGTTCCTGAAGATCTGTTCCTGGACGACCAAGAGCCCGCCAACACTGGTTTTCTATCTTTCCTCGGTAGCGCCGCTTCCTCCGCTGCTCCTGCAGTT
>JAWDEX010179041.1:0-14441 GCA_035221805.1 Trichilia hirta | reverse complement strand
GTGTCAAGTGGAGAGAGCTCATGCTTTTGAGCTTGTTCTTCATCAAAAAGAAAGCACTCATCAAGTCTTCCAAAAACACTAAGGTAATTTGTTATTATTTTCATTGATTTTCATGAAATTAGCTTAGGGTTTTTAGGTTAAAAACTTACATTTAAAGCATAATTTAGGCCATAGAACCTTCAATGACTGCCTCCTACATTTTTCCATTTAATCTATAACTTTCATAAATTCTCATAATTAAAAAATAAATACATTAATTATGATAATAAATTATTAAAATTGACAATTATTTTTTGCATATATTACAATATATTATATTTTTTACTTGCCTTTATATATGTAAAAATTTATGAATAGAACTTATATTTATTCTTAATTCTATTTAATGACCTTAATTTAATAAATAAATTTTATATTTATTTTAAATTCACTTATAAATAATTTTTCTCCTAAATATATATGTACACAATAATAATAAAAAAAATCATATAAATAGAGTTTTATTAATCAAACAGTATATACATACAACAAATTACATAATAAAACCAAATTCCATACGAATAACATGATTCTTAAAACCTTTTGGTGATATGCTTTTTGTTAAAAGATTAGTTATTATTAATTTAACGCTAATGTGCTCAATGACCTCTTTATTTTCTTTAACATGTTTTTTGATGGCTAAGTACTTAATGTCAATATACTTATTTCAACTCTTACTTTTATTGTTCTTAACCAAGAATATAACAGTTAAATTATCACAATATATCATCAATAACCTAGAAATAGAATTCACAGTTTTAAGCATAGACATGAAACTCTTTGACCATACTTTATGTCAGATAGCCTTAAAACACGAAATGAATTTAGCTGAATTTAGCTTTTATAGTATAAGTAGTAATCAATGTCTGTTTAACACTTTTTCAAGATATGAATCTGCCAACTAGCATAAAAATAGATTTAGAAATAGATTTTCTTAAATCATCACAGCCAGCGAAGTCAAAATATGAATAATCAATTTCTTTCAAATTATTAGTTTGTCTGTACATAGGCATATAATCTTTGATCCTTTGAAAATACTTTAAGACTTTTTTTGTAACTTTCCAGTGGTCTATACTTGGGTTACTCTGATGTTGTCCCAACTTTCTAATTGTAAAAGTAATGTCAGATTTTGTATAAATTTAAGCATACATAATACTTTCATCGGTTGAAGTATACAAAATATTTTTCATTTATTCCTTTTTGAGATCATTTCCAAGGTATTGATTCAAATTGAACTTATAACCCTTAATAATCGATACAATACTCAGTGAATAATCTTTCATCTAAATTCTTTTTAAAACTTTTTAATATAAGCTTTTGGAGATAGACTTAATGTTCTTTGATGTCTGTGTCTATGAATCTTTATGCCAATGATATAAGATACCGCACCCGTATTTTTTATGCCAAAATTTTTAGAAAAAAATTATTTTTATCTCATATTGTAACTCTTTATTATTGATTATAAGCAGAATATTATCCACATATAGAATAAAAAAATCAATTTTACTTTTATTAACTTTCTAGTATATATATTAATTTGTGATATTCTTTTCAAAACTAAAATAAGAAATAACATCATGAAATTTTAAATACTAATGACAAGAGGTTTGTTTATCTATATATGAATTTTTTAAATTTACAAAATAAGTATTTACCATCTTTAAAAGAGAATTTTTTAGGTTATTTTATGTAAATCTCTTCTTTTAGATTTTTATTAAGAAAAATTATTTTCACATCTATTTGATATAACTTTAGATCAAAATAAGTTACTAATACTATAATTACTTGGAGAAAATTCTTTTTAGACCACAAAAAAAAAAAGTTTCTATGTAATCGATTTCTTTCTTTTAATTGAATTCTTTGACAATAAATCTGATCTTATATCTTTTAATATTGCTCAATAAATCTTTCTTAGTTTTAAAAATTAATTTACACTCTATGAATTTAAACCTTTTAGGCAACTCAATAAGATCTCAAACTTTATTGGTTGACATGGAATTCATTTCATCTATTATGGCATTACATCATAAGTCAGATTGATAATTTATAGTTTGTGAAAACGTATTAGGCTTATTTTTAACTCTAATATTATAATTAAATTCTTGTAGATATATAATATAATCATTAGGTATAGATGAATTTTTTATTATAGTAGATCTTTTTAATATTATATCATTATTTCACTAAAGAGGTTATTGTACAATTGGTTGTTTAATATTTTTAGGTAATTCTTGAACAATCGGAACTACTGAAACATTATCTACTTGTAAAATTTAATTATTATTCATTATTGGTTAAATATCAATCATTAGATAATCAATATTCATTTATACTAAAAGAGTATTATTAATGACAATTACTTTATTACCTAAAGTAGAAGGTTAAATTTTTGAATAATTAATTTCAGAAACTATATTTTAGGATTGGTCCTCTTATTGATCAAGTCATTCTGATTTTACAAATTTAGTATGATAAGGTAAACTAAAAATTTGTATTATTTAACCTTTTTGAATATTTAATAAAATATTTACTTATAGTTCTTGGATCTAACTTTTTTTATATATAAATTGTAAACTCTTGTTTTAGAATAACAACCCCAAATGCACATATATTGTAAACTCAATTTTTAACCTTTTCATAACTTAAATAGTATTTTAGAAACAGTTTTAGTTGAAACTCTATTTAATATATAAATGGTTGTCTTAAGAGATTTACTCCACTAGGATTTAAGAAGTTTGGAGCTATTAAGCATACTTTATACTATGTTTAATGAAGTTTAACTTTTTTTTTTTTTTCCTGCCATACTATTTTGGTCTAGAGAACTAGGTATAGTGTATTGGTAATAATTCCATGTTTTTAAAAGAACTTTGCAAATAAACTAGGTGTTTGTGTATTTTCAGTGTATTTATCATAGTATTCACCATCTCTATTAGATCTCACAATCTTTATTTGCTTACTGCATTATTTTTTTTACTTCAAATTTGAATATTTTGAAAGTATCTAATACTTTATCCTTAATATTTAATAAGCAAAGGTATATGTATCGTGAGTAGTCATCAATAATGGCGATAAAATACTTTTGACTATACGAGTCTAAATTAGGATAACAAATATTTGTATGTATGATCTCTAATATATCAAAACTCTTCTTTGCACCTTTTTTTGATTTATTGTTTTTTTTTCTTAATATAGTTCACATAAGTATCAAAATTAACAAAATTCAAAGTATTAAGTATTCAGTTAGTTACTAATCTTTGGATTCTCTACTTAGAGATATGTCTTAATTTTCAATGCTACAATATAGAGGAATTTTTATTTATAACACATTTTTTATCGCTAGTATAAGTGTGCATTGTATTATAATAAGTATCAGTTTGTAAGTTAACATAAAAAAAGACCATTAAGCAATGTACCATTTTTAACAAGATCAAATTTATAAAAAGATATTTATAAACAAATTTGAAAATATAAGAAAATATTCATAGGGTTTAAAACTTGAATCATCTACCATATTTTCTCCTCTTTATATAGGTTTTTTCATCAAAACTTGAATGGAAGTTTTTAAGTATTAATCATGGTAGTTTCCACTTCTAAATCATAGTTTTCTACGGTTGCAATAAAGGTAGGGAGGTTCCTTTATAGTTATGGAGTGATGGAGTTATGGAGTTATGGGCTACTTGTGATGGTGGTTACCTTCAATAATTATTCATTATGGATGCTTAAAATTTTTTGAGAAAAAAACTTAGAACACCATATAAAATTTTTCTCTTTGTTAATAGATTATAGGAGATTTGTCTTGATTTGATAAAATTTTCGCAACCATCTTTCATTTGCTTGCAAAGACAAAGAAAAAGATAGGAGTAATGTTGATTTTTTAGCTAAAAATTTTGATACTTAAATAAGGTTTGGGATCATAAGAAGAAATAGAGTTAAGGAAATATTAACGTTAGACAAGTGTATTTTTACTCTTGATTTTTAACCTCCTTTACACTGTAGAGGAAATGTTATTATAGTAGTGGATTGCACGTCTTCCTAAGCCTTTGTATGTATAAGTCATCTCAGAATAGAGAGTCGATATTTATAAGAGAGGTTTATATGTTAGTTTTGGATAATAAGTTGTTACATAATTATTATCTATAAATTTGGGCTGGAGCAATAATTATTTAAATTGTAGCTTGTACAATACGAAATTTTAATGTAATATAATAGCTTGCATTGACTTTGAGAATGTCGCTTTATCCACCATCGTTGTTCCCATCCCCTTTTTTAGGTTGAATTTTTTACAGGTGCCGAGGTTACTCTTTTATATCTAAAAGTTGACACATTTTGATACTTTTAGTGACCTCTGAGATTTTTTCTTAATTTTAGTGGAGGTGAAAGTGACTTCTATTAACATCGTTAATTGTGGATAATTCACATAATTTATTTCTTATATAGATTCTTTGACTATGACGGTGTTAGTGTCGAGACTTTTAGATCATTCACGAGATTTACTTCTCATGTAGAAGTAAACTTTTTGTCTTAAATATTAGGGATTAAATATTAGGGATTTGACGTGGAGTTGACGAGGATCAACCAAAATAGTGAACCCCAATATTCATCAATACTGTATGTCCTCTTTGCAAGTTTGACATTCTAAAATTCAGCAATCAAAGAGACAGTGAAGAAGATGTATAGGAAATCGACCTTTTGATTTGAGATCTGAATATAGTTTGTTTCTTGATTGTCTGTCCCATGTGCGCCGCATGCTGGGGACCAAGACCGTTCTTCCTGGAAGCGGTGAAATTGGCTTATCAAGAACAGTCTCATTGTCACTGTATTAACAAAGGGTTACTAGGATTACGTTTTTAGTTATGAAGAAGTGGTCTAACTACGAACCTGCTGTAAATGTTGTAGTTTGTTTATTTATATGCTTATTTTCTTGAAACTTGACCTTATATAATAAATATAGAACCAATAAACTTTGATGGTATTTAATGCATAAGCGGCTCAAATTGAGGGTGGTTGGAATTAAAATTAAAAAAAATAATAATAATAATAGCGAGCTCAGTTGCGCGTATTATAATCAGCTGATTAGCTGATAGTGATGGACCCTACGATTACATGTGCGCTGGCATCATCATTGCTCTATTGTTAGTTGAGCTTGATGGCATCAAGTAAGCTACCATAAGACCGTTGGTGTGTGTTAGATTTCCACAAAAGATATTTCTTACATACCGTTTCTTTTGCCGAACGCCTCCTTAACCAAGTACAAACAATATCTTATTTTATAGTTATACGGTAAAGAATTAGTGCAACAATTTATCTACAAGCACAAAATAAAATTCTTCAATAATCAATGGTAAATGAAGCAAAGAAAGAAATCTCTTTTCCTAATAATATCGGAAAAAAATTCAATCAATTTTATGCATGTTCCTCTCTTTTTAAATCAAACCGATTAAAGAAAAAAATTTCAAAATTTCAGGTTTGATTTTCTTTTCAAAGGCCTACAAAAGGTTTGCTATGCGCAACATAGAAATCCCTTTCCTCTTAAACGATGCAATTTGCAAATAAAACAAAGCAAGAAATCGTTTCGCTACTCTTGAACAAAATATCCTTATATGCCCGCTTCTTTTAGAATCAAATCCATTATATATATATATAAAAGAAAATCCATTAAAATTGATTTGATTATGTTATATTTGATTTGGATTCCAAACAGGATTCCCAGTCACTGTTCCATCCAAAATCCTTCTCCGCAAGCCCAACCGGAATTCCCGGCTTTTGCTCCAATGAACACTCGTATCTCGGCACCTTCGATGCTTGTAAAGTAGGAGTGCATGCTGGTGCTGGTATCTTGACTCTCACGGAAACATTAATAATTCCACTCCTTTTCCCCCTCGAATCTCTTAACGAATAACTCAAAAAATTCAAATGACCTTGTGGGACATAACATCCAATAAAATCTGACACCGGTAACGTTGCAGTCCCAACAAGCCTATCTTCCAAAGATTTCCTGCATTGTACTTCCAAGGTTATAAAGCTTACATGTATGGGCAAATTCATCACAAGTTTTTCGTCCAATGAAGGATGACTTCCTCCTTCAGCATCGATTTTTGTCACTCTATAGTTGAAAGGGTCAATCCTGACGGCGGCGAATACGTTCTTTTTCACGGATCCTCCGTCAATCCGTAGTTCTTCTGCGGATAAGACTGTGAATTCTATTGTGCTCGAAGAAGCAGAGGAAAAAGAGGAATTCTCCATGGTGTGTCAAAACGAATTATCCTTAGTCTGTGCGGCGGAAAGTAAGTGGACAACTAGTCAACTAGAGAGTGTTATACATATATGGAGATAGCAGATAGAAAAGTTAAAGACGCAAGTTCCGACGAAGGAGAAGAGAAAGAGCTACGAGACTTCTGTTTATAAGACTTTTAAGAGGTAGGGTATAACAGGAATTCTAGCATATATTAAGAAATTAGGAATAAATATATTTTTAGTTAATAAATAAATATAAGAGAGAACATTTTTTTCCTCATAAACAAAATATGGTGAAAAGCGAAAGGATCAAAGTGAAGGAAAGTAAACAAATTGCTAAATTTGGCCATAACTTGAAGAACAAGTTGCTTAACAGGTCAAATTTCTATGGAGAACAAACGTATGATCCAAAATAACTGTCAATTGATTAATTATAAAAAAAAATTGTTTAATATACATATCAATTATTCTAAGACTCTTCGCTTTCTTTATTTTATATATCTCTTTGCAATTTTGCAACATCATAGGTAAGCTTAATGAATGTGGAATTTTGCAATTTTGCAAATTTTTTTTATTTTATATATCTCTTTCTATCTTGTCTTTAATTTCTAATTAATTAATAATCTTCTTCTGTAAGTATTCCATGAGGTAATTTATTATTTTATTTTGGAAGTCATGAATATTAGTTACAAGTAAGACACGTACGACCAGTATAATTCTCCATAAGGCAAGGTCCTACGGCTACATGGGTAGCATGGTTTACATAAATATCTTCTTTTCATCTATTAAATATGCTGATATATCAATTCCGCGATCCAAAGATTTGATTATAACCTTAATGCCAAATTTGATTAAAAAAAATTAATAATCATAAAATCCATATGTTCTGAAAGTACACATATATTGATTTATCACGTTCATGCTTCCTTCCTCAGTCAAACGCGGACATGTGAATCGTGAATCAAGATTCACATGGGGGCTGGTGGAATAATAATATCATTAAGAGATTCGCCAGCTTAATTTGACAATGTCAAACCATGATATAATGTATAATTATGATATAACAATCACTTCTTTTTTTTGTTATTTATTGCTCAAAAATTTTATTTTTGGTAGAGAAAATAAAGATTAGGATAAAATTCTTTTACGAGATGAATATATATGAATAATCAAACAATGGGTAACAGAAGGAACAATCAAGTCAGCAATGGTTCTTGTCTACTAAGTCAGATGTTGTGTTACTAGAATAGAATGTTTTCTAGTCCATCACATTCTTTTTTCTTTTTCTTTTTTTTTTTAATTAAAATAATTATAAATCTTTTTGACTTGTCTTTCTCTAATTACTATTCCGTTATATCCGTTCTTAGTTGTTTTTAGAGTTTCGATCTATCCCTCGTCCAAGGAGATATATGAACGATTTGCGCACCAAAGGGAACTCCAGTCACCACTCTCCCAATCGGGACTCCAAATCCTGCCGGCGATGAATATGAGGAATATCCTTGCATCTGCGACGAACACTCCGTATATCCTTGCACAGTCAACCCCGGTTTGGAAGAAGTCGCAGCATATTCCGGCGTCTTCACTCGGACGGATATATTTATAATCCCGTTTTTATCTCCGTTAACATCTCTTAACCTATAACTCAAAAAGTGCAAATAATTATCTGGCACATACCCTCCAACAAAATCTGAAACAGGAACGTTGGCAAACCCAATACTTCTGTTGCCAGAAGAATTCTTGCATTGTACTTGCAGAGTTATAAAACGTACATACTTAGGTAAATCGATGAAAAATTTTTCGTTCCATGAAGGATAACTTCCTCCTGATTCATCAATTTTGGTCTTACAGGAACCAAAAACATCGGTTTGTACGATCACGAATGCGTTTTTCTTTACTGATCTTCGATCAACACGTAGATCCTCCCCCGATAATACTGTAATTTCTATCCTCCGAGAATATGAGTTTGAGTTTACCATGTCGAACGAATTGCGCTCTCTTGTTATGCAACGGTAACACTCGACTACAAATAATATTTTGTAATATGTCTTTGCTTTTGCAGCAGATTGAATGGAGGAAAAATAAACATCAAGGCCCTATATACTGATTGTGAAGAAGCTGAAGAGAAGGATGAAAGAAATAGACACGTTGTTTCTCTGCAAGAAAGAGTCAAAAGTCAATAATTGAAGGAAAGACACGGTAACGAGTCTATCGTTGTCAATTAAAAACGAAATGGTGAATATTGCATAATAAAGTATAACGTGTGAGTTGACGGAACCGCTTTATCGTATTTTAGAATGGTTGGTAAATGGTAATTTGAGGGAAATAGGATGGAAGAACTTCAAATATGGCGTGTGGGTTCTGTTTGTAGAAAATTCTAAAGTCATATATCATATATGCTCGCAACTACAAGAATTCCCAATTCATCTGCCCAAGGAGCACGATTCCATTGGCTATAAAGAAATTAAAAATTATGTTAATTTCTTAATATAATTGCAACCTTGGAGACTTGTCCAAAACGCCTAAATTTATCCGATCTTGTAATATTATAGAATTACAATTCCAAGGACGCAATGTTGTTCACATTTTATACATGATATAGTTTTCATTGTATTACTATTTATTTAACACGTTGTTTAAGGCAGCGAAATTAAGATATGGATTCTCAAAGAGAAAATAAATTTTATTAATGATGAGATGATAATAAAAATGAGAGTTTTATGACTATTTTGTAACAAAATATAAAAATATGATAAAAGACTTAAATATCTTTAATTATTTAATTTTATAAAATTAATAAAATTTTAAAATTCTAAATAAAAAAATTAAAACAAATGACAAGTAAATTAGCGTTCTCTACAAAAAGATAAAATTTGTATAAATCGACACTAATTAAATCTCAAAACGACTTTAAATACAGTTTTAAACCCTGAAGTGATAGAATTCTGATAAAATTTTGTTAAAATTGCATAGGTGATCATTAAATAGACAATGTGTTTCATTCGTCTTTTCAAAATCTTCGAAACGGTGCCATATATTTTGACATACTTTGTTTCACAATCTGTCGTCATCTGTTACTCTCCTACTACTCCATTATTCTTTTACGGGTTCTTTTTCATATTAATTTTCTACAACCCCTGCGTATGTTTTTCATGAGTTTGTGGACGGAGGATGATTTAACATTATATTGAAACCTTAACCTTACCAACATACTTTCGTAATCTTCTGCAGATTCACTTTGTTAAAGATAATCATTTTTGCTATGTTTGGCCGCTAAAGGATAAACCAACTCTTATTAATTTCCTAACAACAACCACTGTTCAGTTCGTCATAGGCACTTTTAGTGTTGGATTTATTTGTTTCACAATTTTGTGGGTAGATTCATCTCCCACTGATAGAAAAATTATTCTGATTATTTTTAAGCACTACAACAATTTACTTATATAATCGTCGATAGATGTCTAATTATAATATATTAAAAGAAAAACATATGAATGCTCAAAAGGTATTAGAAAAGTAGATGTAAAGAAGTCTTAAATATAATTCTAATTGCTGTAGCCAAACCCTATCTGCTCGAAAGGTGTGCATAAAAGCAAATTAATGTTGGTTTAAAAAATTTATGTATTGCATGGATGATAGATAAATATAGTTATTAATATTGAATGCTAAAATGTATTTTAGTATCAGGTAATTAACAATTTAATTACATTCTATTACTCATTAATAAAACGAAGGATAAAAAAAGGACTGTTGCTAAATATTTAATGACTTGTAAAACCAGGGTTTGTCGTTGTTCCACATGGATACTGATTTTGATCATTAATTCCAAATCATGTCATCACTCAGCGGCATTACATTTTCGCAAACGTATCCTTTGTGGTTTCCAGGCAAGAGTCAAACTGGTGGCTCGAATCTTCCGTATTATAATTCTATGAAAAAAGTCGGCACTTGGCACTGGGATAATAGAATAGTTCGCATTCTTTTCTACTGAGCACTTAGACGGAATCTTCAGCCATCTAATAATTCCACGGTGTGCTAGATTTCCTGGCGGAATTAATACAAAATATAGTGCAATATCTATAATACTCGACGGAAAGCGATGAAAATTACAAGCTAGTTACTACTGAATTCATCCATCTGCATGCAAAGTCACGCGATCGAGGAAATTAATGAAATTATCAAACTGTACAATTTCTAAAACTGCAAGACCGGTACAGTCACAGAACTGATAAAATCTCCAAGTAATACCATCCATCCGATCAGATTTCAGTTGTCGAATATCTTCCCTTTAGTGAAATCGTAATTGGCCTATCAATGCTGCACTTCAAAGCATGAAGGAAAATTCCTCTCGTTGTTACAGAGCTGGTTGTTTCACGGTAATGATCTTGTCGGGTTCACGGAAAAGCAGGAAGATTCTCGGTAGAGATAGATTTCAAAATATAAAAGAGGTCTGGATTCCATTTTACTAAGAAAACAAGCATATGCTAGTATTATTCTACAGGGAATCACTCTTAACATCTCAATATGTTTGGTCGACTTAACTCTCCTAAATATGTAATCAGTCGACAGTTGATGACGATTCTTGATGTTGCTTAATCAACAAAAAATTGATAAAGAAATGGGAAAATAACAATTTATTCAGAATCTATATGTGGAAAGTTTTTGTATTTATTTGTAAAGAATTTTGTATTTTGCTTATAATAAAATTGAAAAACAATACAAACATACACGATCTTTTTTTGAGCAATGAGTTTTCTTCTCCTCTCCGCTTTATACATTTCATTGCTTTTCATAAAGCTGAGAATGTTGACTTATTCAAGGCTTATCCGGTTATCGTAAGTGACTCATCTAATCATATTGCCTACTTGTCTATAAAATTTTGGCCGCTACCAAAATCAAGAACCAGAGAAATACCTTTTATCAATCTAAACACGCCACTTCAGTTTATGGTAGACTTGAAAGTGATAAAAATAAAATCTATTTATTTATCCAATTTATAGAAGCGAGTTTATTTTTATTACTCTGAACCACCATAACGGATGTAGTGTGTTCGGATTAATCGGATACACCAGTTAGAATTATGCACCTAGGATTTTCTCTCATAATCATCCCTAACAAGGTGACTAAATGCAATAAATACCTTATCATTTTCAATGTGTGTTCTCATTTCTCTTTACGCTTTCTTTTGTTAGTAGCTTCATCTGTTCTAATTCTTCACGAAAACAAACTCTTTTACCAAAATGTAATACTCTATCAAGGCGGAAATTGATTTGCAGACAGAAGATGAAGAAAACCCAAGCGTTCCAAATCTTATCCGAAATCTGTAATTTACAGATTACTGAATGCCATTAGCTCCCTCTCTTGATGTTAGTAATTAATGTGATAACATTGTAGCAATTGAGGGTGATTTAAAAATATAAAAAATGAAAATGAAAAAAAAGAGCTCAGAAGCGCGTATTCTCATCAACTAATGAGATGACCCTCCCATCGCATTGGAGCTGGTATCATCACCGCTCAATTATTGATAGCACGAAGCTGAATATATCATCAAAAAACTTTGCGTGTTTGGTTTTGTACAGAAGCCTTTAGTTGTATAATTGCTTTCCATGCAAAGGCCTATAAGAGGTTTGCTATGCTGTGCATAGAACTTCCTTTTAAACAATGCAATTGGCAAATAAAACAAAGCAAGAAATCATTTTGCTAATCTTGAACAAAATATCCCTATATACCCGCTTCCTTTTGAATGAAACCGATTAAATAAAAAGGAAAAGAAACGCAAATTTATTTGGATTCCAAACAGCAATCCCAGTCACATTCCATCAAAATTCTTCTCCGTAAGCCCAACTGGAATTCCCAGCCTTTTCTCCGATGAACACTCGAATCTCGGCACCTTCGATGATTGTAAAGGAGGAGTGCGTGCTGGCAACGTAAAGGAGAAGTGCATGCTGGCAACTTTACTCTTCCGGAAACATTAATAATTCCACTCTTTTTCTCTCTTGAATCACTTAATGAGTTACTCAAAAAATTCAAATGACCATCTGGGATATAACTTCCGTTAAAATCTGACACCGGTAACTTTGCAGTCCCAACTAATTTATCTTTCAAAGATTTCTTCCATTTTACTTCCAGTTTAGAACTCCTACAGGCATGGGCATATTCCTCACAAAACTTTTCGTCCCACGAAGGATGTATTCTTCCTTAGTATCGATTTTGTCCTTCTCTGGTTGAAAGGGTCAATCCTCACGACGGCGAATGCGTTCTTTTTTGAAAAATTACCATATTTAACCTCTATAACCTCTATGTAATAATTAATTTCAAAATTAACTTTATTTAAAAAATCTATCCATAACTAACTAAAAATACTTTTGTTGATAATTTTACTCTTATATGATAACAAAACTAAGTTAAATACAAATATTGTTTGACTGCCATTGAAGCAACTCGAAACTAAGTTATCTTAGATCCAACCATTTGTTGTAGTAGAATACAACACAATATCTTTTACGATAGAAATAGTTAAAGTACGTCACAAATATATATAAGTTTATAATCTTTTCTCAACTCTATTTTTTATTCGTCCAAAAATTTAAGTTTTAAAAGAAATTAGTCTATATAATGGGTGTTGTACGATGTTTTAAATGTAGTAAAAATAACAATATGATTTAAATGGTATCAATGTGTCGATATTTGGATAAAAATTATTGGATGAATACTCTTAAAATTAGTGTGTTAGTGAATATATTATTGTGATCGAGAGTAAAATTTCTTATGAAACTCACGTTCGAGAGTGTAAAAATAAGTAATTCGAGTGTGATAAAAGATAAAATTCAAGAGTGAAAATTGAATTATTTTTGAGTGTAGTATTGTGGTTAATTTCGAGAGTGATAATATAGTTATTTTTGAGAGTCTGACCAAAGTATTTCGAGAGTTATAACACAAATATTTCGAGAGTGAGTATCAGCAAATGCATTGATTTGTTACTTATTTATTTTTGCCCTTTCAGTAATGCAGACATGGCTAATAGAATTCTAATACTTGTACGACAGAGAGGTTTATGAGCAGTGGCATCGAATGGTGATGAGTTTTATGTTAGAGATATTGTAAGAGGTTTTCGTATAAATCATAGCATTACATTTGATCAGTTTATAGAGATGTTGTATAATTCATTTCAGATTAATCCTAAAAAATTTACTAGTAGGGTAAGGATATCGTACAGAGACTATTCGTAATTGGAGTTTGCATTATCAATAGCAACTGGTATTCAGAATCAATCAAATTTTAAATTTTATTAACCATAAATGATGTTTTTATGAATGGGACAGTGGGAGTTTGTACAATATTTACCACTCTTAAGTCAGTGATATGTTATAAAGAGCTTTCGAAGTCGAACATATAAGGACCTCTTATATACCTTTTTCAGCCTTTTAGTGATAACAATCAAGTGAATTATGCATTTTTTATTATTGCATAACATCATCAGTGTATTATAAATGATATGGAATATTGTCTTTCGCTAAGAAATTTGGACAATAAACCCACCAGTAATGGTGACCATTTTATTGAACGGTACAATGAGGATGATGTACATTACTTATTTGAGTTTGAAGTAAACCTTACTCAACTACATTTTGAAGCCCCTTGTCATGCCTTCGTCTTTGAGGTTTGAAGGTTATATGGCCTAAATCATGCTTTAAATGTAAGTTTGTGACATCAAAACTCTAGGCTAATTCTATAAAATTCAATGGAAATGATAACAAATTACCTTAGGATTTTTGAAAGACTTGATCAGTGCTTTCTTTTTAATGAAGAACAAGCTCAAAAGCATGAGCTCTCTCTACTTAACACCATCCTCTTTACTTCTTCTAAGCTTTGGACGAAATTCCTTTGAGAGAGATATGAAAAATTAATATTTTTCATTTAAAAATTAATTAAAATAAAAAATATCCACCCTTTTATATTTTTCATTTTTTTTTCTAATTATTTTAATGTCTATTTATCTAATAAATATGATATAATAATTGGTAATAATGTGATACAACCATGTCTAAGATACATAGATGAAATCAAGTCAAACTTGATTAATAAATAATTGATCAAGTATATTAAATTTAACAAATTAAATTCTTATATTTGGTTTAATATTAACCATTAATATCAAACCTTATTTATCT
>JAWDEX010179020.1:0-14447 GCA_035221805.1 Trichilia hirta | reverse complement strand
TGAGTTAAGATACAAACTTATCAAATAATTTTGACAGAATAATTTAAAGATTGAACCTCATATCAATATCACAAATTTGGCACCTCGAGCTTTGTTTATAAAGTATAGATAAAATTTACAGAAGATAAAATCAGGCTATGACAATAACAAGAAAGTTATGCTAAGAAAATTTTAAAAGAAGGATATTATGTTGAAGAAAATTCTCCTAAATAAAAATGATCCTAAGAAAAATATACTCCTAATTATGGGGGACTTTACATTGTAAAAGTTGTTTATTCTAGAGGCACTCTAATTGTAACTCATCTAAATAGTGATAAACTTCTATATTTAATCAATTTAGATGCAACTAAGAATTATTCTATTTAAATTATAATCTATTTTGAATTTAATTACAAAAGGCCATCTCAAACACTTTTCTTACACTGATCTTATGCCAACTAATTAAATAAAAGCCAATGAATAATTTCTTTTACTTCTTGTATCAATACCCAATAAACTACAATTAACTTGATCTTCTTTTAGGGATACGTAAGTAGCTCGATAATCAATCCAAGTTCAGTAAAAGGTTTACCGAAACTCCTTTTGTTCTTTTTAATATCCTTTTCACTAAAAGAATGTAATCTAATCAGACATAATTACATAAGGCAATTAATTAAAGACTAATCAAACTTTTAAATCTTATTTTCTCATTTATAAAAAAACCTCTAAGTCATTGTCAGAGAATCTAAAATCTCCACCTATAAAATAAAGTAATGGGCAATAATTAATTTTTTTATATGTTATGATATTTGTGGCCTTGCTTAAGATCTTATCAAATGTAAAAATATGAAACAAATTGCCATATATCATCTATTTAATGTGTTCTCCTCTTATAGTTAAAGGATGTTTAAAAGTATTCAATCTAAACTTTTATATTCTAAAGTTTTAGCTTTTTTTCCAAAGGAAAAATTATGATATTTATAGTCTATAAAAATGATATAATCTTGCTAAATTTAGAATTGTTACTCAATATATGGCTCATACTCACCAATATCTAACAATTATAATCCTTAAGACTAATTAAAGTTTAGTAAATTAAATTCATTGTTGGAAGTTTTCAAAGTTCATACCATCATTCTTGAGATGGATGTTCTCTGTAGATCTCCTACATATTTAGATGTATGTCAATTGCTACAGTAAATAATTTTATACACATGCCTTTAATTTTTCAGTATAGACCAAATTTGTATATGTAGTTTCCAAAAATTGAAATGATTGATTCTTTGTTCCAATAAGTGTCAAAAACTGAGGATGAAAACTTAATAAGAGAGATTTTGTTGGATTTCTATACTAGAGACATCATATTATATATAGATGAAAGAAATTACATTATTTACAAGAAAGTAGGTACTTAACTTTCATTGAGAAAACTTCATATTTGCAATTCGACATTTTTTCTATTACCTTATTTGTGAACAAATCATTCATTATTTTGAAATTTGACATAGGTTTCTTCTTCTTTTAACTATAGAATCAAAGATTGAAATGTTGTTTACTTTATAAATTTTAACGATTCTTTTTTTGACTGATTTATTTTTAAAGTTTTAGAAAATCATCAAGATTTGTTATTTTGAAACAATAATGATTCGAATCTCATCTAGCAATATAAAACATAATTAGTCATCCTTATTATGTGGTATAACATGTAAAATTTTTAATTCTAGTTATCATCATCGTATGGAATAAAGTATGTCAAAATTTTAATTCTAGTCATTATTGTCATGTAGGACAAAGTACAGTGAACTTTTAATTTTAGTCATCATCATTATGTTGTATAAAAAACGTCAAATTTTTAATTTTAGTCATAGTCATCATGTGGGATAAAGTATGTTGAATTTAAATTTTAGTCATTATCAATATGTAGGATAAAGCATAACAAATTTTAATTTTAGTCATATCATTATATGAAATAAAGTATGTCAAATTTTTAATTCTAATCATTATCATCGTATGGGATATAACATGTCAAATTTTTAATTCTAGTCATCATTATTGTGTAGAATAAAATAAGTCAAATTTAAATTTCAATCAGCATCGATATGTGGGATAAAATACATCAAATTTTTAATTTTAGTTATCATTGTCGTATGAAATAAAGTTTGTCAAAATTTTAATTCTAGTTATCATTGTTATTTGGGATAAAATATGTTGGAATTTTATTTCAGTCATCATCGATGTGTAAAATAAGGAACGTCAAATTTTTTATTCCAATCATTATCACCGTGTAGGATAAAGTACATCAAATTTTTAATTCTAGTTATCATCATTGTGTGGGATAAACCACATCAAATTTAAATTTCAATCATCATTGACGTATAAAACATATGGGATAAAATATTTCATATTTTCAATTTCAATCGCCATCGTTATGTAGGATAAAGTACGTTAAATTTAAATTTTAGTCATTATCAACATGTGAGATGAAGCATGTCAAATTTTAATTTTAATCATCATTATTGTGTGGGATAAAGTATGTTGAATTTTTAATTTTAATCATCATCATTGTGTGAGATAAAATATGTCGAATTTATATTTCAATAATCCTCATCATAGTAGGATTCGTAAAAAGGGCATATCTTTTCAAATACAAGGGTAATTTAAGTGATTCTTGGTTTTGTAAAAAAAAGATTCAAATATCTATAACTTTCAATTCATATAATCTTGAAATTCATAGACTAAGAAGGTAAAAATTAAGTTAAAAGTGAGCACATTTGCAATAAGAGTCTAGCCTAGCCCATCTTTTGTATTTGGCCTATTTGTTTCAAAATACTTGAAATTTAAATACGTATTTTATATTTATTTAAAGTTGAGACAAATTTCTAAAAATTTTATGTTCAAATGGCAAACAAATTTCAACAAATTTAGTGCTAAAATTTTAAGTTTAGAATTAGGTGCATGATTTGAGTAAAATTTTTAAAGTTAGGTGGACAATTGGTCAAAATTATTAACAAATTTATTAAATTTATTAACAACTTGGCAACCATTATTAACAATTAGTTCCTAAATTTTTTTTACAAATATCAAGCCATTTTGCTCTTTAGAAATCAAAATAAAAGTGAAAAAAAGTATAAGAGAAGTGAAAGAAAGTGTAAAAGAAAAGAAAAAGACTTTGAGAGAAAAAAAAAACAATAAAGAAAAGAAAAAAATAAAGAAAAAGAAGAAAAAAAAAAGTTAGAATTTTCTCTTAATTTCTTTTTAATATATAATCTTTCTTTTAATAATAATATATTTGTTATTATCTTGTTATGTTTTCAAAATTCTTATTTCTCATATTCTCATATTTAAGTGGGATATTATTATCCCTATTTACTTTTTAATTTACATGAAAATATTTTGTTTCCTGTTTCATTTAAATTTATACAATTTACTTTTATGCATATTAATGAGGTATTTTACCCCTATTTGCTCTTTAATTTATGTGAAATATTTCGTTTTTTATATCATTTAAATTTATATAATTTACTTTTACACCCGCTAATAAAATATTTTGATCCTATTTGTTCTTTAATTTACGTTAAGATATTTTATTTTCTATGTCATTTAAATTTATGTAATTTAAATAATACATTTAGTGAGATATTTTGTCCCTATTTATAACATGTAAATTTAAATCCTATAAAAATTTAGTGCTTGCCTTCTTTTATGAGTTATACATGTTATTCAATATAGTGTTTATTTTATTATTATATTTGTAATTTTGAAAAGTCATCCTATTTTTTTATTAGTTAATAAAGAGTAAACAAAAATTAACTAAGATAGTAAAATATTTTTAATATTCTCCATTCTCTTTGCTAAAATTTTTAATAAATAAAAAACTAAGACAATGGAATATTTTTAATATTATCCATTCTCTTAGTAAATATTTTTCAAAAGGATAAAATGATAGAATATTTTTAATATTCTCCTTTTTGTTAGTAAAATAGTAAAAATTAAAATAAGGTAAAATTAAAAATTAAGAAAAAAATTAATTAAGACAGCAAAATATTTTTAATGTTCTTTCTTTTTTTAGTAAATATTTTTTAAAAAACTAATATGGCGGAATATTTTTAATATTCTTCCTTCTATTAGGAAAAATAATAAAAGAGTAAATTTAAAATTTTAAAATTTAAGATCATTATATTTATGATAACTATTTTTTTATGAAAGTTATGGGTGTCTAAGACCTTCTCCACACTTAATCAACTCTCCCGAACTTAGAATTAATTTTAGATAGTCTATGTTACTATCAATTAGATAGATGGTGACTCTATTTTTTCGTTCAATTTTTAAATGATAGCAATACCAATGCCTACATATAACATATATCAGAGCATACTTTCAAAGCATATGAACTCTCCTCCTTATAACTGCCGACTAAGGGTAAGGAAAAATGAATTACAAGATAAAATAATATATTAAAAATGCAAAAAATAGAGATAAAGCATAATAATGTTCAAGCAACTCATAATACATCATATCCTTGGTAAAACACAGACATACACATATATAAAATAATTTATCAACCAATAGTCTCTTTTATAAATCCATAACAAAACCAATCCAATTAAAATGCTCATTGTGTGCACAAGTATTAATAACCATTCATTTCTCAAATGTTTAGTCACAAATTAAAGTAGAAAGAATTCATCACAAAATAATCCACATTCAAATCAAAAATGGCCTCCTTTTGGCCTCAATTCAAAGTAACTTATTAACTCCTCCATAAAACAATTTATAAAGCACAAGGAAGTTTAATACTTGACATCAAGCACAACATACAAAAGTCAATTTACTAGTATCTCAGTGATTAACTTTTCAATGAATATTTTAAAAATAAATAAAATAGGAAAAAATAATAAGTATCCACTTACTATCATGGGGAGGATTCACACTCCCTAATTTCTACTATACCGTTCAAGTATATATTTGTACAATTTTGGTACCTAAAGACGCAAATCGATGTCCATGTCAAACTCAAATCCTCAATTCATAAGAACAATGTGATTATTGCCTTAACTAATCTGATTTGTTCATTTAACACCTAGTTACTGAGCTTCGTCTAAAACTTATTGAATTATCCAACTTTTATTAATAAAACTCATAATCTATTTCTTAATACCATATGACAGTAATTGAATTCAATTTTGGTTATCCAAACCTAATAATTCAATACGTACATATTAGACAAAATTTGATTTCATTTTAGTTGATCACTAATTAGGTTACTCTAATATAAAAACATATATTTATATGATAATCAAACATAATTATACATTTTTTCCAATCCAGATGCATAGTACCCAAGCCGTGAACATTAACTCCAAGTTCTAAAATTACAAAAAAAAATATAAAATTAGAGTTTAAGGATGCTAGATGTAATATCCCAGTCTTAGAGAGCAAAAAGTAGCACTAAGACAAGAGCGCTTAAGTAAAGAGTAGCTCTTGACAGGCTTTAAGATGGCTGTGGAGGTAAAAATGAGTCTCATGTCAAAATAAGAGAGAAAGTTCCTAGTTTATATAAATAAAGTTAGAACTAATACGTCAACGAGGCCTTTTGGGATAGGTAGTAATTTATTTCTAAGAACTCTACAATTAAGCGTGCTTGGGTAAGAGGAGTACCAAGATAGATAATCTATTGAAAAGTCTTTGATTGACTCATTACCAAAAACAAAATTATGAGATCCTAAAAGTTGGGCCAAAGCGAATAATATTGTTGACAAGTAGTAGATAAGGTATCATAATATGGTATTAAAGTCAACTCTCCTCCAATAGGATCGTGGACTTCAAGACGAGCAAAATAAAAATTGGTGAGCCTATAACATCCCGATCTTAGAGGGTAGGAAGTAACACTGAGATAAGAGTATAATATCCCGATCATAGAGGGCAAGAAGTGACACCGAGGTAAGAGTGTCTAAGGAAGGAGTGGCTCTTGAAAGGCTTCAGAATAATTGTAGGGCACTTAGCTCTTCTTCAATATGATCATAGGCTCAAGGATAAGTTAGACGAAAGTTAGTTGGCCTGTACCAACGCGGTCCTAAGGAGTATAGAGTGGCACTGGAACAAAAATATAATATGCTAATCCTAAAGGGCAAAAAGTGACACTGAGATAAGAGTATCTAAGTAAGGAACGGCTCTTAGCATACATCAGGATAGCTATAAGGGCACTTGGTAGGCTTCAGAATAATGATAGGGGCAAAAATGAGTCCACATTGAAATGGAAAAGAATGTTCTTGGTCTATATAAATGGAGTTCGAGCCAATATGTCAATAAGAATTTTTGAGATAGATGGTGGTTTATTCCTAAAAACTCTGCAGTTAAGAGTACTTGAGTGAGAGCAGTACTAAGATCGAAAGTCTTTGATTTACTCATTATTAAGAACAAAACTGTGAGATTTTAAAAATTGGGCTAAAGCAGATAATATCGTTGACAAGTATCAAACAAGGTCTTATAGTATGGTATCAGAATCAACTCTCCTCCAGTATGATAGGAGCTTGAAGATGAGATAGGCAAAAGTTAGCCAGTCTGTAACATCCCGATTCTAGAGCAGTATGATATCAGAGTCAACTCTCCTCCATTATGATAAGGGCTCCAGAATGAGATAGACAAAAGCTAGTGGGCCTGTAACATTTCGATCTTAGAGGATAAAGACTGACATTGGACAAGAGTGTCTGAGTAAAGAACGACTCTTGGCAAGCTTCAAGATAGCTGTAGAGGTAGGAGCAAGTCTTATATTAAAATAAGAAAAAAAAATTTTAGTTTATATAAGTCAAGATGGTTGTAAAAATAAAAGCGAATCATATATTAAAATAAGAAAGAAAATTCTTGATCTTTATAAGTAAAATTGAAATCAATATATCAACGAGGTCTTTTAAAATAAATAATAACTCCGTAGTTAAATGTGCTTAACATGCTTAAACGAAAGCAGTATCAAAATAGCAATTAAATGTGCTTAACGTGCTTAAACTAAAGTAATATTAAAATAGGTGTACCGTTGAGAAGTTTTAGATCGAATCTCGCAATAACATACACGATAATTTCAGTCTTACCATCGTGAGCATATCCAAATTGTTCAAATATGGTCAACGGCCTGGAATCATCAATGATTCTTGTGTCTTTGATCTCTGATAAACGTACTGGAATGCTTGGGAAATATCCAAATTGTTCAAATGCGATCGACGGCCTGGAATCATCGACGATTCTTGTGTCTCGGATTTCTGATAAACGTACTGGAATGCTTGAGATAATCATGAATAGCAAGGCATAATATTTGAAACATTCCGTTGTAATTTGAATTACACAAGTGAATAATGAATTAGGGTTTGGAAATGGAGAAAAATGAAAATGTAGATGGGTGTGCGCTTAATTTTTTTCGTTGAATATTATTATTATTATTATTATTTTGGTAGATATCTATATATGGGCTATTAATAATTGTGTTATAAATAAAAAGCAAGAATGGTTGGAGTGCCAAAGATTAAGGAGAGTGAGGGATTGATCTTAAGACAGATGTTGAAGGAACAATAAAATTTGATTTGAGATATTAATTAAATTGAGTTTTTTGGCTGAGCATATATACATCGATTCAGTAAATAATTTAATTCTTATGGTCCGTTTGGCAATATTAATAAAAATAATTTGTATTCTATAATATTTATACACCATAGTGTTTCTTATCAAACATTATTTAAGATAATTTATTAAGAGTGTTATTCTTGAAAATTTTCAAATGTTATTTTAAGGATTCACAAGTATAATTGATAATAAATAAATAAATAAATAAATAACATAATAAAAAAAATAAATTTTAACCTTACATAAATAAGAAATGCACCTGTCAATTACCTTTAAAAAGTTTTTTAAAAGATTTTTAAAATTTAAGTAAGTTTAAATTAATACTAAATTTTGTGGTAGATTTTAGCACTCAATTAGCAAAATAGTTATAAAATAAAATTTTTATGTTAAATATTCTGTGTTAAAATACGTAAATTTTATTAAAAACTAGTGTTATTAAATAATTATTGGGTTTTGCTTTTAAAGAACGCAAATAAAAGCATTATAATCCCGAATAGAGAAAAGTAATAAGCAATTTATTTTATATTTAAACTAAATTTATGTTTGATAAAAAATTTTAAGCCTTTTACTTTTTAATCTCTTAGGTTTTGGCAACCTTTTTTAAAATTAGGAAAAAGAATTGCTTTTAAAATTAGTTTATCAAATACCACTATAATGATTAATGTGAATTTTCAAATTTCTATAATAATTGTATAATTTTAATAAATAAATAATTATATATTTTATTTTATAAATTCTATTTTTACTATATATTTAAAATTATATTATAAATTTTTTATCAATCACATATAAAGAACATCAAACTTTTATAAAAGTAAGTCAATAATTTTGATATTATAACATCACAATTAAAAAAACATAGAAATTAATGTATATGGACAGTATAATCTTATGTTTATTATAATTAATCTTATGTTTATTATAATTATTATATATTGTCACAAAACTTCAATATTAAAATTTATTGGACGCTTATAGTCTACTTTTAAAATTTATGACATTTTCATCAACATAATTTATGATACGCATAACTATTTTTTTAACAACTAATTTTTTTTTCTATACAATAATAAAAAAAATTATTTTATAAGTAATTGCAATCTCAAATTTGCACCTATTTCAAATTATATTTAAAATTTTAGATTGTGAAATAATTGAACATTTTGAAGTTGGGATGACAAAAGGACCAGGAGCTTAGCTTGGTCTAGATTGGAGTCGACCTACTTCTTTACAGTTTTGGTTTTGGATTAAATTTGGGTTTATGGATAAATTTGTAGATAATAATAGTTTAATATCTTATTTTATAGATATTTAAATATGTCTTAATATTTTACACATATTAATCCTTTAAATGTGTTTAAAAATATCTAAAATATGGGACTAATTTATAAATATTATATAATTAATTCTATAAATTTAAAAAATATATAATATACCAATATAATAATTATTATATAACAAATAGGGATGGGGACTAATTTCTAAAAGTCCAGACTCGGTCAGGGTTTAGTTAGAACCAAGCCGGAAACCCTTGGCTCAGCCCAGATTCTGCAATCCCAATCTCGAAGTTCGTATCAGCAGACAAATATGTCAATATACAATTTTTTTTTTTTAATCCATAAAATTCCAATTTGTTTCTTGTCATTATGAACAGCAACCTATGTTGGCAGATGCAGAAAATTATAAACCGGGAATCTCCATTAATCTCTGTCCACATGCGTAATCATAATAATTTGTTTCGTATTGTATCGTGCCTAGTATTTGGGCCACACATCCCGGAAGTGAAAAAGAATCTTTGAATAGAAAATCAAATACTTTCAGACAAGACAAGAGCAAGAAAATGGGATCTTGCAATGAAGCCCAGATGTCGGAAACTTTTTTGTGTCTCAATTTAGCAAATAATATTAAAGGTATAAACTAATCAGTTAAAAAAAAATAAATTGTGTTGCTTGAGATTATGTCTCCAGCATTACTATCATATATATATGAAAATTTGCATTGAATAATATAAACCCTAGAAAATTTATCACTTTGGTGTTGAAGATGAACCATCAAGCAAGCAATAATGATGACCCATGAAAGTTGCAGTTGTGACCATTGAATACTGACAAACTCAAGCTTTGCGGTCCATCGTTGCAGAGGATTAATGGCTTACACACTTTGGAAAATCATAAAATATTTCTGGCACTCCATGTCCAGAATTAATAGTGTCAAGACTAATTACTACCGTGTGGAAATGGGAATACATTAGGAACTTCCTATTGTAGCAAACAAAATTCTAGAACATAATCTCAAGGGTCATGATAACATATCAACTAAAGACTCTATTCAAAAGTTTAGATTATCAAATAGATAATTTTAAGATAGTCTGTTTCTTTGTTAATGCACTAAAAGAATAAATCATCACTTCTTTTCTTCTTTTTTTTTTTTTCACTTTTTGATCTAATATTTTATTATACTTCACTTTTTTAAAATTTATTTGATATTTCTCTATTTTTCAGTTCTATTTTCATAAATTATAAGATTTGATTTGATTTGATTCTAATTTTTTGAGAGTAAAATTAAAAAAACAAAGAGGTATCCAATATTTAAAAAAAAAAAATAAGAGATTAATGAAGTATTAAATCAAAAAAAAAGTAAAAAAGAAAAACAATGATAGTTTACCTGTAATAAAACGGCTAATTAAAATTATTTTAATGACAATTCTTAATTGATTCATTTTATTACTAACGTGGTGGGATAGATTTAGTGAAAGCTCTCACTATGCAACATTAATATTAAGTTAAATTTAACAAAATTTTAAATCTAATGTTTAAAAGTCACTTAAATGTTTTAGAGGTGGATTTGCTTCTCTGATGTTCCAAGGTTTAAGTTTCATCATCGTTCATTTTATGTATTTTATTTGTGCATGGGGTGAGTTAGGTCTTGAGTGCACGAAGACGTTAAACAAAGTAAAATCATATGAATATTAGCGATGGAAAGAATTTGGAAAATTAGTACATTTTTATTCAACAAAATAAGATTTCTGTAAATTAATTGATATAAATGAATACTTAAAAATTTGAATACAGACTCTTAATTATCGCATTACATTAATGAAATTATTTAACCTAAAATCTTCAATTATAAGAATCTGATGTGAATATAAGTCGAGTTTAATAGTTATAGAAATTTTTAACTCCACGTTTGCAATAATATAAATGTATTTGTAGCTGTTACAAGAAAACAAATTTGTGGCAACTACATATAGCATTATAAAGCAATGAGTTGTTTTATTAGAGAAATATAGCATTGAGTTAATTATGAGTTTTAAACTAATTTTGCCTTAGAAGCTAAGAACAACCCCCTTTTTTTTCTGAATGTTTAATTATCTAAATTTGTTTATTTTAAATAATTAAGATTGCTTAATTTTTTATTTAATGAATTTTTAAGGCTTTTTTCATTTTTAAAATAATAATTTTTATTTTTTGTTTGAATATTAAAAGTCTTAAATTTAATAGAATATATTTGTAAAATTATCTTTAATTAATTAATTTATTTATGTATTTTTTTGACCATATGAAAATTTAATACTTTCCCTTTTTTTTGCTCAAGACATACATATATTTTTCATCAAAGAATTGTACAAATTAAAATTTTAATAAAAAATAAAATAAATATTATTATTTTTTATCTTATTATTTTAATTTATTAAGATAATAAGTAATATAACAAATTTTAACAATTTATTATTTTTTAACATATAAAATTATAAATGTATAAAAATAAAGATATTGATTTTTAGATACTTTTTTATTTAAAAGAACAAATAACTAAATATTTATATTCAGTTTAAAATTATAAATGATCATTTATCTATCTATGACCATTAATTGACTTAAGAAAGTGTTATAGATAATATTTTTATACTTTATGCAATTATTTCTTTGATATACTAAATAAACAAGTTATTCATTAACTCTAATAAAGCCAAATTACACATTTAAAAAAATTAACATTATTTAAAATGTAAATTTTAATATATAAGTTTCATATATTTTTTTATACATTTTTTTCAATATTTAAGGTTCAAATAAAAAATTTTATAAATCATGAAAGAAATTTAGCAAGGCTATGTTTTTTAAGTTCACACATTTTTTTTCATTTTGGCAACCTTCAAAATATAAATTTTAATCAGATGAGTATTTTAGAGAGAGAGAGAGAGAGATTTTTTTAGTATTTGAAAGTACAAATAAAAAAATTCTTTGGCTATTCCCAACCCAACAATTTTAAATTAGGAGTGCTTTCGGATGGTAAGGATAAAATTATCATTTACAAGATTTTAATAATTAAATGAATTAACTATCAAAGGAAGGAAGGAATTATCTTTTAATTTTAAACCATTTATCTGAAAAAAAAATTAAAAAGCGCAAGAGTCGTGGGAGGTCAGCGATCACCCTATTAATTCGTTGTATGTATAGGTGTGCATCAGTGCTCGACAGCTCAACCCATCGATGCGCCAAGTGCACATTGCAAAACTCCTCTGACCCACCGACAACAGTATAGACACCAGGCATTGTTCTATCCCAATAAGGAAATAAAGTCACACCTATACTCCCTGGGAGACACTAAAATTTAAGAAAATATTTGATATAATTAATTTTATTTAAATTTTAAAGTAAAATTATAAAAAATATTTGACAATATTAAATTTTACTACAACTCATTTAATTTTTAATTAATAGTCAATATTTCAAACTTTATTTTATAATAACTATAAAACTACAATAATTACGTAGTTATAATACCTCAATTTCAAAAATGTTTTAAATTAAATATTCTAATATTATATGTACATATAGCAGAATATTAAGTGCGACAATTCATGTTCATAAAATTTAGATACCAAGTTAATATTCAAAAAGTAAACCAATAATGGTTTATTTAAATCTTCTTCTACTTGGATTTGAGCATATCTCATCCTAGATCTAAGCCACTATCCAATTTGGCTATCCAATGCCATATAGCATAAATTCCATGGTGATTGGTGGTGACCATTGAAGTCTTCATTGGGAACAAAACAGCATGTGATGGGCATGGTATCAACGTGACCATAACTCGTTACCATTTCTTCAATTCAACTTCAAGCTTGGCCATAGAAAAAATAATAATGAAGACAAAAGTTATAATTATTGATTGTCTTTTAGGAATTTTTTTGTCCCTTTAATGCATGTAAAGCTAGGAAACAGTGATTGATTAGTGACATGTAAAGGGGGATAAATTGCCACATATTTTAAAAAAAATAATATTATTCGTCTAATATTTTTATTCTAAAATATATTTTAAATAAAAATATATATTTATTAAATTATAAAAAAATAGAATAAATAATTTTAAAAATTATAAAAATTTATCATTTAATAAATATATATTAACTCACTTACCACTTCATTTAAAATATATTTTAAGATAAAAAAAATTAGAATAAATAATATTATTCATTTAAAATACGAATTGATTGGTCTAAATATTACGCTTTTATGAAACCCCTAACCCTTTTAAGAGTATTGATTATACTTCCGCATGGCTATATATGTACAATCTACTATAAATTTTTATACCTTTGTTCATGTTATTGTTTATTATCATGGAATGTTGGCTACAGCTTTCCCTAGTTGCTGGAATTTTTGTACATCGATTCTGTGGTTGTAAGGTCTCTTTATCAGCGAATATAGGAATTCCATATATGGTTCTTTATAAATAAATAATTTAAATAGATAGAATTCTTAGATCATCAAATTCTTTTTGAATTGATGAAAACCAATCTTTTTCGAGTTATCGAGTTGTCTTCTGAAAAAAAAAATAATAATAAAAAATAAAATAAAAAATAAAATTAAGAACAAGTAATTGAGTTGAATGGACAGAAAGAAATTCAATTGATCGAAAATTTTGTAAACCATTAATTTTTAATTTAAGGTGAAGTGGGGTCCGAGTTAATTAAAAAATATATAATATAAAATAATTTTAACAAACTAATAAATAGTTATTTCTGACAAATTTTTTTTTTTTTTTTATATATATAGAAAGGAAGAGATTCATCAAAATTTAATTTTGAAGAATATAAGATTATTTAATTTACTAAAAATTTAAAAATAAAAAAAAAATTGTTGAGTGATATATGTTCATAATATTGATAAAGCATAATCGGTAAACTATTCTAAATAAAATATAAACGAAAAAAGGAAGTGTTCTTCATTATATTTTAAGTGTAGGGTAAAGAAAATTATTTCAGTCCAAACAAATAAACATATAAATGTCGTGACTATAGTTTTTTCTTTTATTATCAAAGTTAATCATTAAAATTAGTCACGCATATAAGCACGAATTATTAATTATGTGTGGAATTGAATCCTTGTAAAAAGTAGTAGTTTTTTCTTATGAAAAGAGCATAAAATATTTCTTTTAATCTTTATATAAGTGTTTATTATAAGTTTTGGGTTGGACTTAAATTTAGGTTAGCAGATTAATTAAAGAGCCACGTGTTTCTTAGTTCTATTTTAGAAATATTCATACCAAATTATCTTATAATTTATCTTATTTTTAAATTAATCTATGCATTTTATTAAAAATTTAAAATTATAATTTAATAATTATTGATGTTGTCTAAAATTTTGAACAAAAAAAATAAAAAATAGAGTTGCTATTTATCCAAATAATGATAGGATAGATCACCTAAAAAATATTAAATTTCAAGTTCGAGGGGGTTGATTAAGTGTAGGTAAGGTGTTAGGTACTCTATAACTTCTATAAAAACGATTACAAAAAATATTTTTTCTCTAAAAAAAAAAAAAAGATTACAAAAAATATTTATGTTAAAT
>JAWDEX010179009.1:0-14450 GCA_035221805.1 Trichilia hirta | reverse complement strand
TGGACAATTCATATACATTTTTTATATACGAGCATGCCAATATAAAGGAAACAGCTAATATATGTAAATAAAGAATAATTCTTTCATTGATAGTATAATATTTATATAAGATCACTAGCCCTAAAATCGACGATACGAATGGTTTCTAAGACATACACTAACATTCCTGAGGCATTAACTACGCTGATTCAAGTAAATGTCTCTCTAAATCATCTCAATGATTTTTTGCTTGACGATGATTTCAGTAACGAGGAATCAAATGCATCATTAAAAAAAATGGAGCATCATTCAGACAAAAGTGTTGAAATACAAGGAGGCAATTTCAGTTGGGAACCAAAATCAGCTGTTCCGGCATTGACGAATATCAACCTGGAAGTGAAAATGGGGCAGAAAATTGCAGTCTGTGGACCAGTTGGTGGTGGGAAATCAACTCTCCTAGATGCTATCCTCGGAAAAGTACCCAAAACCTCAGGATCAGTGAGTATCAAAAAATCTACGCTAGTATAATTTGCTATTGACATGAGATGGCATTGTTATTTTGTTATCTTTGTTTTCGTCTCTTTTTTCGCATACATAGGTAAGTGTAATGGGAACCATTGCATATGTTTCCCAAATGCCTAGGATTCAAAGTGGTACTATCCGAGATAAGACACTCTTTGGAAAGCCAATGGACAAGGACAAATATGAGATGATTGTAAAATCCCGTGTTTTACATAAAGATATTGATAGTTTCAACCATGGAGACTCTACAGAGATTGGACGGAAAGAATTAAATTTAAGTGACGGACAAAAACAGAGAATTCAGCTTACCAGGGCAGTCTACAATGATGCCGATATTTATCTACTCGATGATCCTTTCAGTGCAGTGGATTTACAAACATCTGTAATTCTTTTCAATGTAAGAACAATTGATTACTTTCTGAAGCAGCAAAATACCACCATAGAGACATTCACATGAGTTTGATTAGTATAGATGTTCAAGTTGAATTATCTTATCACAGGATTGTTTAATGACTGCTTTCAAAGATAGAACTGTCATTCTAGTGACTCATCATATCGAGTTTCTCACAGTAGCTGATAAAATTCTGGTAAAAATTTATACCAAGTCTTTCTCCACGTAACTGAATGTTTCCTGTTCAATCATCAATGCTTAAAACATGTTTTGTTTCAACCTTTCAGGTTTTGGAAGGTGGAGAAATTACCTAATCAGGAAGTTACTCGGAGCTGCTGATTCCCGGGACAGCATTCGTGCAACGTGTGAATGCACACAAGACTGCAGTTAAAGAATTGGTTACCTCAGATGATGCAAACAAAGATCAAACTTAGAAAATCCACGAATCCTTCTCCGCAGAAGAAAATAATGAGAAAGAAATTTCAGATGGCAATTTTCCTGTTAGCCAGCTAGCCAAAGAAGAAGAGAGATTGGAAATATTGAATGGAAACCAATTCGGGATTATCTCAATGTCTCAAAGGGCAGACTTTTTTTCAGTTTGAGCAGACTTATCTTACATAGCTGTAGGTGCCTTCAGGCTGGTTCAAGTTATTGGCTAGCAATAGCTATTCGAATTCCTAATGTTACCAGCACAATCTTGGTTGGCGCATATGCAGGAATTTCCACCTTTAGTAAGCCTTTTGTCTGTTTTAGAATGTTTTCAGCCTATTTCGGCTTAAAAGGTTCAGAAGCTTTCTTTACTAGTATCAATAATTCAGTGTTCAAAGCACCCATGCTCTTCGTCGATTCCACTCCAGTTGGGAGGATATTTGCTAGGGCAATAAAATACGGCCTGGAAGTGTACCTATTGATTTTTATAACAGAATTTCTCATTCTCTACCCCAAATTTTGTTCGTTGATGTTCTTGTCCTACAGGTTTCATCTGATATGAGCACGATGGATCTCAATCTTTTCCTACTGCTATTTCCTTAACTGCTGCTACGGTGACTGATGGATTCATAATAATAACAGTAATGGCCTCAGTAACATGGCTGGTGCTCATTGTTGCCATTCCAACTGTTATACCTGCAAAATACATTCAAGTAAAATATTTCTTGTACCAAATATTTCTCCTTTTATTTTGCTTTATTGATAAATGAAGAATATGAAGTTCATTTCGCTTTATAGGAGTATTATCTATCATCTGCAAGAGAGTTAATGAGGATAAATGGACCAAAGCACCAATTGTGAACTTTGCAGCGTAGACATTACAAGGTGTAGTCTCCATAAGAGCTTTCAAGATGATGGAAATATTCTTCCAAAACAACCTCGAATTTGTTGACACAGATGCAAAACTTTTATTCCATTCCATTGCTGCCACAGAATGGCTAAGTCTGCGAATAGAAGCACTTTAGAATCTGATTATACTGGCTGCTGCTCTTCTGGTAGTTCAGCTTCCCGGAAAACATTTACCAGGTGACTATAGTGCATCTATATTAGTACAAACCTTAACATATTTGATCATTCCCAACAGAGCTATTTCTACTATATGTTGAAGGATTTGTAGGACTTTCAGTTTCCTATGTTCTCACATTGAGTAGTATTCAAGTATTTATGACTCGTTGGAGCTGCAATCTGTCAAACAACGTTGTTTCTGTTGAGAGAATCAGACAATTTATGAACATATCACCAGAACCTCCAGCAATCATAGAAGAAATGAGGCCACCTGCCTCATGGCCTTCTCATGGAAGAATAGAACTAGAGGATTTAAAGGTACAAATACTTTTGTAGCTGCAAAGGCAGGCCCAGAACAACATCGCTTCTCGATATTCATTAGATAAATGAGATCCAACATGCTAAATTCTTAGGATTCTGCAGAATCAACAGAGATTTAATTTGTTTCTAACATATTTTTCCTTCTATTGATTAAAGGTAAGATATCCTCCACATTATCCGATTTTTCTCAGGGAATAATTTGTACATTTAAGGAGGGAACAAGAGTTGGAGTAGTTGAAAGAACAGGAAGTGGGAAGACGGCATTGATTAGTGCTTTGTTCGTTTAGTAGAGCCTGAAAGTGGGAGAATTCTCATAGGTGAACTTGGCATTTGGTCTATAGGATTGAAAGATTTAAGAACAAAGCTAAGCATCATTCCTCAGGAACCAAAGCTAAGCCTTGAGTTGACATTTTCGGGGAAGTGTCAGAAGTAACCTGGATCCTCGAGGAATTTATTCGGACATGGAAATATGGGAGGGAATTAAACACATTGGAATCTCTTTTACATGTCTTAGCACTTTAGCATAGATTAAGATCATTACACCACCATAAAATCATTTCCGGGCCTTGGAGAAATGCCAACTCAAGGCTTCAATAAGAAATCTTCCTATGCTTCTAGATTCATCAGATAATTATTCCAAAATCCATCAATCAACCCTACATTTCATAAAACTTCAACATATTTCACATTTCCTCCAAATTTTCTTGAGCAGTAAGTGATGAAGGTGAAAATTGGAGCGTGGGCCAGCGTCAGCTTTTCTGTTTGGGAAGGACCCTTCTCACAAGAAACAAAATCCTGGTACTAGATGAAGCAACTGCATCAGTTGATTCTGATATAGATTACGTAATGCAAAGAGTAATCAGATAAGAATTTAGAGGTTGCACTGTGATCACAATTGCTCATAGATTTCCTACAATTACAGATAGTGACATGGTTATGGTCCTATCTTGAGGTAACATTTTTCATTACGTAATGCAATAAATTTCTCCATGCGAGGTTGTTCCAAGCTCGGAGACGAAAATAATTTGTTCTGTTTGTTTACAGGAGAACTGATGGAATATGATGCCCCATCAAAGCTAATGGAGAGAAACTCTGCATTTCCAAGCTGGTAGCTGAATACAAATCCAATTGCAGGAGAATTTCCTTGGCAGTCTTTGATTAATGTCATATATAGGCAACATCCTTGTTCTGTTGTTTTATATACATGCAACAACTTTTCGTGGCAATTGCAATACCATGGGCCTAAGCCCGTAGAAGGTTTAGAATACAGGCCTATGGCCCATTTCAGTAAATAAAAGTCAACATATTTCCCTCCGTTGGTCAAAATTTTTTAACAATCTTAAGGCTGTTCGTACCATTCATATAAACACAAAAAAGACAATACCAACTATGAAATGACGCTTGCTTAAAGGTGAAAACATTACAAGAAAATGAGCAGATTGCAGCAATCAGTCATACCATAATTTTAGGCTAGTTTCATGCAAAAATAAATAAAACCCATGTGCCAATGTGCATTCAGGGTCCCTGGAAATCATTAAAAACCCTCCTCTGAAACTTAGAAAAGTTGTCCATGCCCATGATTGAGTTAAAAACTTCACAGATGACTTTTCTCAGACACTTTGTAATCATTACCTTACTTCAGAAAAAACATAGACATGCTTTCAGGAGCACTTCCAGTTCTGGTATTTGCAACAAAATGGAAGCCATTTCATGGCCCATGTTTCATTTTGACCGCAGAAACATGTTTCCTGTGGCATCATATTTATATCATGAATACTAGAACATGTGCAATGAAAAATCAATTCTTCCGTTAGGCCCACTCACATGGAGTTCCATTTTTGAGCTTCAGATCAGTTGCTTCATGAACAGAAGCACTTTTTCAATTTTTATTTTTTCCTACATCATTTATTTTATTCATACTGTGCTGTTGCATATGGGTGTTTTGTTTCATTTATTTTTAGCTTTTAATGATATTATGTTGTATCATGCGTTTATGTTCTCTTCTTCCATATTCTAGGTTGCTTTTATTACTATTTCTCTCTCTCTCTCTCTCTCTCTCTCTCTCTCTATCTATCTATCTATATATATATATATATATATATATATTGATTGTTTTCATTCTTTACTTGCTAGACTAGATCCCCCCATTCCATACATGTATCTAATGCTAGCTAAAGGTTGGTTTTTTTGTTTTGTTTTGTTTTGTTTCTTTTTTTGCCAAGAAGCACGTTAAATAAAGGTGCTTTTAATGCAGTCATGTAGTTTTTATTAAAAAAAGTATTGCCCCTCTAGTTTGGTTGTTTAGTGTAACCAGTTTATATAATTTATATGTCAATATTAGTTATTAAGTTTGAATTTGCATATTCCTATATATACATATATTTTCTTTTCCATTGTCCAACTTTAATCTAAAATTAATTTAAAAAATTCCATCAATATTAAATAATGATAGTGAATTAAAAACCCATATCATAGGAAAAATTTAATCAAATTGTCATACGAGAGAAATCAATTTTGTTTATGATAATCACATAATCATGTGGTCCACAATCTACTGTGTCTATTATTAAGATAAGAAAACATGTAATGGTCATGCAGGACATGTTGCCCTAATGAAAGGAAAATGACCTTTGAAAGTGAATTCATGTGACTTCACTATTTAGCAATTGCTATATTTTGGTGGTTTGGTTTGAATATCACTATTAGTATGAGAGAAATATTTTAAATATTAATTAAAAATTAATATTATTAAATATTTTTATTTTATTTTCAAAATAAAATAGAAGCACCACTATTTTAAATGAAGTCACGATTAGCTTCCTTTCTTGTGTGATCTTCTTTCCTTTTTTGTTAATAATAAATTTATTAATTTAAGAATTATTAAAAATTAAAATATGGTGACTTTTAATTTCCAACTGCTTTCAAATAATATAATAATTTTTAAATAATAATATAAAATAGATAAATTTTCTCTCTTTAAGGTCTTGTGTGTTAAATGTGTTCTTTGGAAGATCATTTTCTATAAAATAAAATTAAAACATTGCATGTGTATGTGTTTTAACTTTTCTTTATTAATCTTGTGCTAAAACAAACATTAAGCAATGTTCATGTTTTGCATATGTTTAGATTATGCAAGCAAATCATATTACTTGTAAGCTAAGTGATTGGCAAAGCAAATAATTAGAAGGGCTACTCAAAAAAAAATTATTTAAGAAATTTCATATGCATAATAATATACTTATAAATTAATTATCGATATATCATATTATTTTTAAATTAGAATAAAAATTTTAACTAATTTAAATTCTTATATTAAAAAATATAGGTCGATGATCAAATAAATAAATACTTTGATCATATATAAATAGAAATACACACATATGAAAAAAAAAATTAAAATTAAAGAAGTTTAAATTCAAACATAATTTTTAAATTACCCTTTTCGATTTTTGTAATTCAAAATCTCTTTCTTACTTACAAAATTGTTCTATCAATTTTTTTCTTCCAATTTTAAGAAAAAGTAAAATGCCATGGAAACAATAAATTTAGTTACACCTACCACATTGAATGAAAATGCCACCTCACCAATAATGAATACCCTATCTTAGCTACCTTGATACAAAACAACAAGAATGTTACATATGGAACATGCATTTATTAAATCTAAAGCTACAACTACATGTTTTGAATTCAAAATTTTTGCTTGAATTGTAGCATCAATTTCTAAACAATACTAAATTTAGAATGTTTGATTGTCTATAAGTTTGTACAATGTTTTGCTTAATTAAAAAAAAAAAAAAAAAAATCCTTGAATTCCCATCAAAATGGTGCAAACATTAATTGAAAATGCATATCAAATTTTAGTTATGAAAAAGAATATTATAATAATTAAAAATAAAATAAAATAGAATAGAATAAGATCGAATTTCAATCACATTAAAAGAATATTGCTTGTAAAGGAGTTGATCCTTACATAATGGGTAATCAAATGTGAAGATAATCCTTAAACAACTACATCTCCATGCAAAGATAAGTTCAGTTCAATAGAGTTTATTTTTCATATACCAGGCAGTGAAAAATTAAAAATTTATTTCTTATTATATGATCATTAATTAAATTTATTTAAGATGATAAAAAATATACAAGATACATAATTGTTACCCAATGATATGATTATGAAAAGGTTTCAACAAAAAGTAGAATGTAGTATGCCCCACTGAGTGTAAGCATGCAACAATAACAACAAATACTAATTTTGAAAACAAAACCATGTTTTCAAGTACCTCCAATGGCAGAAGCATTATTGCTCTTGCTCTTGCTCTGCTGTGGGCTACTATTGAGCTGAGCTGTAGGCATACATTTACAGACAAGGAAGGCCCAGCAGCAATTCATGATCACAAAAACAAGGATTTATTGAAATATTTTATTCATTAAAAATTAATCAAAATTTTATTGATCAAATAAATAAATTTTGTTAACAAATGCTGGTGACACAATTATTAAAATTTTTATATTAAATATAAAAATTTGAAAAAATATATTAAGAATATTCATCAGCAAAATCTAAAATAGCTTAATTATATTAGTATATTTATTTTAAGTACAATACTAAATTTAAAAATAATCATTAATAATTTAATAATAATTATTTACTTACTTTTTTCTGATTTAAAAAGAGATTCAAACGTTTTTTAAATATTTAATATAAAATATAAAAAAATTAATAAATATACCAATATAATTTATGCATTGTAGTGCCCATAATCCTAAAACTATATGTTATGTAATATTTTTTTTTTAAATCATGTTATGATACACACATAATAAATTTTCTTAATTATTTCATTGTATTTTCAATTTTTAATTGTTATTTTATAACTTTTTGGTATAATTCTTTATATTTAAAATTTTTTTATATAAAGTTTATAAATAAAAAAATATTCAAAAATTATAATAAAAGGTTAAAAGAGTTGTCCAATGCACATGTATCTTATCCCTAAACTTTTTTTTTTTCTCATTATTGCCCTAATGATTTTAATAGAGCATGTTGGCCCACAGAATTACAATTAGTTTGATGAGATTCATGGAAAATGATAGGGAAATCATTTTTTGCAAAAATCTACATAATTATTTATTTAACTAAAGTGAGAAATCAATAATTATTGTATATAACAACCAACTAATTTTAATATATATATATATATATGACAAAAATTATTTAAACTATTTCAAATTTGATTGAAAAGGGATAATTTACCTTATAATATAAAATTAAATTTTTTTAATATCAAAATTAACTTGATATATTGAAAAAAAATCTTTGTGGTATGTTGTATGTATTATTTGGACTTTGAATGAATCAAATTTTGGTCATATAACTTGAGCAAAATTAGGGTTGTTGTCTCCTTATCAAAAAATATTAATCAACATTCTTTTAATTTTTAATTAAGAAAAAAACAAAAAACACCCTTAGGACGTGCATGGCAAAATCGAATTATTTATGACTTTGATGATCAAATCAATTTAATTAAATTAAATTAAGAGGAGACAAGCAACCGCATTGAAGTATGTGCGTATCAACATTTGATAATAAATTATTTTATTTATTTCCACGGCACAACATTTATGATCAAAATCCGGGTCAGATTTTATTTTCAATTCACTCTTCCCACATTCAAAAATACAACTAAAATATGAATATGTATTTTAGTTAAACATCATTAGCATAAATGTATCCAAGATTAATTTGATTTTCATCTATTAATTATTACATGTTTAAGATTTATCGTAAACGACAAATCATTATTCGAGGCATGCATGTAGATAAAAATTAATATTTATCAGTAATCGACAAATCATACTTAAGCATGCATGTTGGTAAAAATGATATTAATATAAAATATAAATTGAATATTCATAATCACTGACTTATTGTGAAATTGCATATCTCCATTAATTAATCGAATCATTTTTGTTTTTTTCCATCTCCAACCCTTACGTCACACGAGACATATTCCGAATTCCACGTTCATCAAAAATAAAATAAAAATTTTAAATTTGCTTAATAACATATTTGTCCCTACTTTTATAGAAAAACACAATCGGATATAATTTTATAATGTATGACAAATAAGTCCCCTGTAGTTACGAATAAATTCAGGGACCTATTTCTCAACTTACCAAATTATGTCATAATTTTCTAGTTTCTCTAAATGCAGGGACTAAATACGTGATAATCTATTAAAAAATATTTAACCAAACAAATTAATTAAAAAATAAATCTTGTCTTTACACGTAATTATAAAATATTTAGGAGGTTCGAAAGCATTGAGACACGATCCATGGCACGTGGCACAAGTCCAATTGTTTAGCACAAGAGGGTGATGCTAGTGTGCGCATCTGGCTGACAAACGGAAATCGTTAGTCCTTGGAAAGCGTGCAGACGGGGACAGAGGAATTAAGCTGATGTAGCAGGGAGCTAACTTGACGGAGATGGGGTGATGACGGCGTGTGGGTCCCTAATTGGTGACATATGAGTGGGTCCACTATCAGCTGCTCTGGCGGATGCTAACGTGAGCGATCTGGGTTAAGTGTTCACTCTCGTGCATTTATGGCGACGTTCAAAAAAATTTAATTATCAGACGAGGGTTTAGGGAAAAGGGCATGGTTTTTGAATATATTTACAATATTGGGATACTCCTCTTCGTTTGTGTAAACTATGATTCAGGTTTTTTTACGGCGTAGTAAACGATAGGTCCTGGTAAATGATTACACGTGTCAATCGGACAGTGAATACAGAAATCACCTTGATTAGGGTGTGTTTGGTTTTGGTATTGTTTTATGAACGGACAATGAACGGCGATGTGTCCAATGTTTAGTTAACAAAATTGATTTTTATTTATTGAAAATAATAATATAATTTTAATGTGATTATATATTGTGAATATGAGTAACTAAAAATTTCATGCCATAAATATTCTAAAGAAATACAATTGATTTTATAATTTCAAATTCACAAAAAAATCATTCAAAATTAAAATGCATTTATTGAACCAAAATATTATATTTTTTTATTTATTTCCCTCACATTCCTTAATAACAATGGTTAACCATCTATCCAATATTATTAGGTTACAAAATAATATTTATAATAAATTAAATTTAATAATTAAATAAATATATTATTTTATATTGGACATTTTAATTAAAACTCAATTAAGTCTACTTGATATTGTGTCTATTAAAATTTAATACAAAAATAAAATATTATTATCAAATTTAAAAGTATAGAAATACTCAGTTTAAGTAACTCACTTATTTCGAAATTTTAAATTAAATTAAATTATATTCTTTATTACTTTAATTTAATTTTTTTGCCCCTTTTTTTTTTTCTCTCTTAATCACGTGATTCAAATTAAAGTCTCAATAAATAAATTAAAATAAAAGGTGGGCCACCATTAAATATTCTGACCACAAAAGATCCTATTCATTCGTTTCCTTCCCCACGTCCATTTTTAACCGTCTCTGATATGACTGTCATTGCTGAATCTAAAACCCACCTGTGTTGTGCGCTGTTTAAATTTGATCAAACGAAACGACAACGAATCAGCGTGAAAGCAATGGAATGCCAAACATAACCTTTTCGGCTTTTCGTTTCCATTGGCGCCTGCACTTATTCAAACGCTTTTAAAACGACACCGTTACGTGGCATTTCCGATAATAAAGGGAAATGGAAGGGTTGGTTTTCGAACAGAAAGATCTCTTCGGGTAGCTGCTTTGTAATTTGGAGAGCCGAGAGAATGGTGGTGTACTGTAAAATCAGTGGGAAGTTGATGTAATTCCAATAAAAAAATTAGAATTAAAATAATTTATACGAAGAAATTTAATGATTGCGTGAAGTTTCCAAACTCAAATGTAAGACATTTTTCTTGTAAATTACGTTTATAGATAGATGTACGTATATAGAGTCTGTGTGTCTATGTCCTCAGTTATTTCAGTGTGTCTATCAAGGTGATAATGAAAACAAAGTGGGGTGAGGGAACTGTTTCTGTTTTGTATGTTTCGTGCTAGGCCGGAGAAAACGAAAGTTTTTTTGTTGTCTTCTGAAAACAGAGTTGGTGATTTGAGAAACGGAGGTTTATGTTGCTTGTTCATGAATTTCTGGGTTTTTGTTTGATTCTGTGGGTTACAGTTTGAGCATAGAGTTGAAGTGTTACTCTTATATTCATGTTCCTGGAGTTCCTTCTATATTGTTGGTTCTCGTTTGATTGTCGAGAAAAAATTTCGAGGATAATTATATTTTGTGTGGTTCGGATCTTATCTGTAGATTCTTTTTGTTTCTATTTTTTGGGTTTGAAATAATGTTTTTAGCTGGATATATCTCGTTTTATATTTTTTCTTGGGTTTTATGGAAATGAGATATTATTTTCTTGCAGTTTCTAGACAACCAAACAAATTTTATTTTGCGAAGTTTTACTTTCAACGATAAGATATTAATCTCGATTTGGTTTCTGTATTTTACAGGCTCAATCTGGTTCTGGTTACTAAGCGAAGGCTTGATATTGAGGAGTTTTATTTGTTTAAGATTCAAGAGTCAAATCCAGGAACACGAAAAGGAGCTGCGGCATTAGTATAGTAAATATTCTTTGCCCTTTTGTCATTCAATGATTTGATGGGTCATTGGTTGGACACTGAGAAATCAGAAACCTAATATGGGCATATATTCGCTTAGATTCCGCTAAGATTTTTTGCTATTTACCCATATCTGTGTTCTTGGATCTCATTTTCACCGTTAGTCTAAATATTTCTTTAACCTCCTTTGACTTGTTGATTTTGAAGGATCAAAAGAAACATAAGAGAGTGATATATATTTATTTATAGTGAGGAAATTCACTTTTGGCTTTGTGTGGTCATTTTTTTGGTATTTGGTGGAATATTCATCAGAATTGAGCAAAAATACTATTCTCTTGCTTTCTGAGCCAAAGGGTGACTAGATCTTCAAGACCATAACACCTATTGGGGAAACAGACTCGGAAGATTTCGATTCTGAATCTTGAGAGATGAGCCGTTGAAGATTATTTTTGTCATTTTATTTTGGTTCTTTAGGGATTCTTGTGTATCAGCGAAAAGGGGGCTTGTCATTTCCGAGAACCATTTTGTCTGCAATTACTGGAATGCAACAATTTATCTTATCTGCGAAAGAATCGATCGTGGTGGGGGCACGCCAATAATGCAAGAATGTTCATTTTCTGTCTAAAAGACATGTTTTTTAGTCTCTTCAATCATATTGTAATGATGGCTCTTGAGGATTGAATCTGTGGAGCGAAGGAGAAGTTTCACTGAAACTCTTTTGTGGCAATGAGTCGAGAAGTGCAGCAGCAAGGGAAACAGGAGAAAGGTAATTCGGATACAGCTGAGAAGGTGGTTGTTGCGGTTAAGGCATCGAAGGAGGTTCCTAAAACTGCCCTTGTGTGGGCTTTGACTCATGTTGTTCAACCTGGAGATTGCATTACACTGCTTGTGGTTGTCCCTTCACATGGTTCTGGTATGTATTTTTGTTGCCTCTTGTTGATTTTTTGTTGCTATGCTTCTCGAGTTATGAAGTAAAACAATGATGATTTTTATTTCGATGCTATGTGCTATTTTAACATTGATCATGCATTCCTGCTACCACTGCGTTACATTTGATCCTATTTGAAAGGGTTTAAGCAATATTTCTATGTTAAAATGATTTTTCTGGTGTGAAAGTTTGGCAAACCTTTAACTGTCTAATTCTCCAGCCAGTCAATTTTGTTACAGTTGCATTACTGGAAAATGGTATCCTATAGTTGTTGTGAGTGATATTGTTACTAAAAATTGTTTGTTTGCTGCAATTCTTCAGGTAGAAGATTTTGGGGTTTCCCACGATTTGCCGGTGACTGTGCCAGTGGTAATCGAAAGTCTCATTCAGGAACAAGTATGGAGCAGAAATGTGATCTCACAGATTCTTGCTCACATATGTTTCTTCAGCTTCATGATGTTTATGATCCAAACAAGGTATGCTCCTTGATATGCTTTTATTTATGTTTCATGATATACCTGATTCCAGGTTGTTGATTCTTTTATGTTTAATACTTTGCTTGCAGATTAATTTCAAGATTAAAATTGTTTCCGGATTGCCCTGTGGAGTGGTGGCTGCAGAGTCCAAGAAGGCTCAAGCCAGCTGGGTTGTGTTAGACAAGTAATGTGCCAATTTTCTTTTCTTATTATTAAACATGTTTGGGAATTCAAATCTCACGTTAAACTATAATTATTTTTGGCTTTTATTCACAGACAGCTTAAACACGAGGAAAAGCGCTGTATGGAGGAACTGCAATGCAATATAGTGGTTATGAAGCGTTCACAGCCCAAAGTTCTTCGCTTGAATTTGGTTGGATCCAAGAAAGAAACTGAAGCAGCCAATCCTTTACCTTCTGATCCGGATGAATCATCTGAAAAGGATCCAAAGAATAAGGATGGTTCTTTGGATTCCATCAGGGGGCCAGTTGTGACTCCAACTAGCAGTCCGGAGCTAGGGACGCCATTTACTGCTACTGAAGCCGGAACATCATCAGTGTCAAGCTCGGATCCTGGAACTTCGCCATTTTTTAATTCAGAGACTAATGGAGATATGAAGAAAGAGGAATCGTTAGTTATTAGGGAAGAACCGAATCTTGAAGACTCTAGTTCAGACACAGACAGCGAAAATTTATCTTTGTCATCCAGCAGTATGAGGTTCCAACCATGGTTGACAGAAGTTCTTAGATCTCATCATCAATCTTCACCCCATATGGAAGAATGCTCTAGAAGAACCAATAATAAGACTCAAGCATCAACCACTAAAACTTTGCTAGACAAATTCTCAAGACTTGATCGAGATGCTGGAGTTGGAATTTCAAACTTTAGGACTGATCTAGAATTCAGTGGAAATGTTAGAGAAGCAATTTCACTATCCAGAAATGCGCCTCCTGGCCCACCACCATTGTGTTCAATTTGTCAACATAAGGCACCAGTATTTGGCAAGCCTCCGAGATGGTTCAGCTATCCTGAGTTGGAGCTTGCTACTGGTGGATTTTCACGGGCAAATTTTTTGGCAGAAGGTGGGTTTGGATCTGTTCACAGGGGGGTCCTGGCAGATGGCCAGGCAGTTGCTGTAAAGCAACACAAGTTAGCTAGTTCTCAAGGGGACCTTGAGTTTTGCTCAGAAGTGGAAGTTCTGAGCTGTGCTCAGCACAGGAATGTTGTCATGCTAATTGGATTCTGTATTGAGGACCAAAGGAGGTTACTGGTTTATGAATATATATGCAACGGATCTCTTGATTCTCATCTCTATGGTAACTTCACAAACTCAGTTCAATTCGCAAGTGGGTCATAAGGGGTTACTGGTTTATGACAATTTTACCAGAAACCAATAATTGCTAGTCATTTACAAATGTGCCCTGGCAATATCATTATATCATTTATTTCCAGGCTACTAGTGAATGAAGAACACTCTGGAATTTTTTCAGGTCGCTATCAGGAGCCATTAGAATGGTCTGCACGGCAAAAGATTGCTGTGGGGGCTGCCCGAGGTCTGCGATATCTCCATGAAGAATGCAGGGTGGGCTGCATTGTGCACCGTGACATGCGACCAAATAACATACTCCTAACCCATGATTTTGAGCCACTGGTATGGCTTTTGCAGTCTCATGTTCATTTCTCTGAAAAATTCAAATATATAAGTGAG
>JAWDEX010178959.1:0-14455 GCA_035221805.1 Trichilia hirta | reverse complement strand
GCAGATGCTATACCCAGCTGGGATAATGTAGTTATTGCATATGAGCCTGTATGGGCTATTGGGACTGGTAAAGTGGCAACACCTCAGCAGGCTCAGGAAGTGCATGCTGCTGTTCGTGATTGGCTTAAAAACAATGTCTCAGCAGAAGTTGCTTCCAAAACACGTATTATCTATGGAGGTACTTTTTATTAACCACAATTTTTTGCTAATATTTTTCTTAGGGCGCTCGATGTTGCAGAATATAGTTATTTTGTGTAGTAGATGTTTGTTGCCTTAACAAGTTGTACAGTGTGATGCTTCTTTATATAAGGAGAAAGGAGAAAACTTGCTGATCATATTTTGTGTTAAGGATGCATTATGATCTGCCGTTGATTTTGTGGATCCATGATCAGAGGAACATGTTAACTGTGATTTTAACTAGCTTAAGCCCAGAAAGAATATTCACTTGAAAACTGTTATAAAGAGAGTTTGTTTTTAATATTTTCTTTCTAGACTGAGGATGAGGTGGGATTTAGTATGTTGCCTTGTGGAGTTAGTTATGTTGGTGGTAATTGGAGGGTATCTGTGTCAAGATTTCTCACCAAACTTCAAACCTGAATAAATTGTTGACCTTTTGTATCAGCAATATTGATGTTATCTTATCAATGTTGATAGGCATGATGTTTATGCTAATAAGATGAAAGTGCTAAATTTTCTGTCTGATGAGTGGCTCTACCATTATCTTGATATCAATTTTTGGTTTCCTCACAACATTTGGATACTTACAAGTGCTTTTTAGAGTGATGTTACACAACCATTTGAACCTAAAGCCTACCACAAAATTGGCTTCTTTAGTTATTCGTTTGCTACGCTTGTTAGTTTTCGAAATCTTTACATCTGATTAGGACTGCCAACTCTTAAAAATCTAACGGCCATCTGACACTCTTTACAGGGTCTGTAAATGGTGGCAATTGTGCTGAACTTGCGAAAGAAGAAGATATTGATGGTTTTCTTGTTGGTGGTGCTTCCTTGAAGGTTTGTTCCCTCAATTATTTTTGTTTCAGAATTCTATAGACTAAAGTTGAGTTTTATGCACCAGATAATTCCGAACACATCATAGTTAAATGAATTAGAAGGGACTAGTTCTAATATTCTTCTTTTCATTAATGCAGGGCCCAGAGTTTGCTACTATTGTCAACTCTGTAACATCCAAGAAAGTAGCTGCTTGATTTATACCATGGTTTTATATCAAGAACAAAAAATAAAGGGCTTAGAGAATATATTTTGCTTTGAAGCTAATTAGTGTAACCAACCCCTGCTTTGTTCAATGGAGTTTTGATTGTTTATTTATTTGTTTCCTTCCTGGAAAGTCAGGAAATCCCTTCTGGATCGCTATGAAGTTATCTTGATGCTGTCACTGCTTCTTTTCTCAAGTTCTGTTTTGTTTTTTGTTTTGTTGGCGTAAAAGTAAGCAATTTATGTTAACTATTACTTAAGCAGTCGGCACTATGGCCATTTTACTTGTTTACAGGATTGGCCAAATGCTCACTACTGTAACTCGTGCCATCTGAATCTCATTTCTCTTTATTGGTTGCTAAATATATCAGATTAAAGGAAATTGTGGTGTTGCTTACAGTCAATTAAACTCTGATAGCATGTTATTAAAATTTTTATGCAGATCCTTAATTTGTATCTTTCATTATATTGTCTTTGTTAGCATTTTAATACGGAGATAATAGAAGGATGCTAGCTAGAGCGTTGTGTTGCATAGGAGTTTAATGATGAAATGTTGTGTATGTTTGTGTTCTGTAACTTTTTGCCAACATTTCACGGCCCTGAACAACATCCAACAGCTCCAGTTGTTCTGGTTTGCACTAAAGTGCCATAAGTAGCCCTCAGAGGAGTCCGTTTATTCTCTGTCTGAGCTTTCAAAGATATACCGACACAGACGGTTGTCTTTCATCAATTGCACAAGTAGGTTTGTAGTTGGTGGCGGCTTGCTGAATTTTGAAACCAAAACAGTTAAAATGTGTTTGAGAAATACTTTTACTTGACAGCTATTGTTTTCCTATCAGTCATTCGCTCATACTTCGTAGGCCGTGAATTCTATTATAGATCAACGGGCATAATACTTAAATACCAAACATACCTTATGACTGTTTGCTTTGTACAATGACCTACTCAATGGGAATAACATGGTTTTGGGAGATTGGTTTCGATCTGTGTTGGTGTGTGAAATCAGTCATGGAGCAAATTTATATTGAGGTGAGTTTCTCAGCTTGTGTGGAGACTAGGATACACTGGATAAATACGGCCTTAATAAAGGGCTAATTATGGTTTGTTGTGGTTTTCAGGGCTGTCGGTACGGCAGGTTGGAAAATCTTGGTTAGATGATATTGAGTAACCTGCAAAGCCGTAGAATGATTAGGAGATACCAGCGTTATTGTCAATACTAATTCCCCAATATACAAGCCATATAGTGAAGTTCTGAGGGAGGGAACCTCAATTAGAAAAAGAGCAGAATTTGGCACCCAAAGGGGACGATTTTTGTCACGTGGAACACTGGGTCGTAGACCGTGTCCAAATTGAGTAGAAAAATTTTAGAACGACAATCCCGCTAAGGCCATAAAATAATAACAAAGCATACGCGGTGCGTTTTCTCTCCATCATTATTGATGAATGTATATGTGATCAGAATTTATTGGCTGGGCACCCTGAGAAAACGCCGTCTCACGTAACTCTTTCTCAAACGATTGCTAAATATCTCCTTTCGCGTTCGGTGCGCTGCTGACATTTGTCCTTCTAAGATCCATCTTGTTTACCACAGACTGTCTTTTCCTAGGACGTTTAAAATGGTGTGAGATCTGGCTCTAACCAATGCCTACCGTTTCCTTACTACGTGGTGGATGTAACATTTTATAAGTTCTTTTGACAAGAGAGCTGACAAAACTATAAGTCACTTACTAGTGAATCAAAGAATTTCAGAAAATTAGATAGTTTTAAAGGAAGGAACTGGGAAGCAGACAGGAAAAAACTGTTATGGTGTCATATTGAAAATTGATTCCTTCAATACATAAATTAAGTTGGAGTGCTGACTTTTGTTTCACAGCTTAAACTAAGGCCATCCAGACCTCAAATGGGCAATATTTTGAATGGAAATTTTTTTGTATATACCTACTTCAGATTTTATTAAGTCATCTAATTATGTTGAGCTGTGCAAATTCTGCTGCAATCATACTTCCTGAAAAATTGTTGAAAATTTCTTTCTTTGTTACTAGTTTGAATAATTCAATTTAGTCTGAATTCAAGTTAATTTTGTTGAGATTTTATAGGAAATAATTGTGATTTTTCTTTTGAAATATATGTATAAATTCATGTTTGATTAATGAAAGATGTAATAAAATTTTCAGCCTTCTGTTTCTGTCTATTTTAATAACTACAAATTGGTATCAGAGCTCCCTTATTTTCAAGGGACCTGTGTTGAGAGTGAGTGAATCCAGTGAGGAATCTTCCACCAAAAATCAACTCTAAACCTTCAAGCCAGAAAAAAATCAATGGCAGGAAATAACTTTCTTTCAGCTCCACCTATGTTCTCAGGTGTGAATTATCAGATATGGGCGGTAAAGATGAAGTCCTATCTCGAAGCTTGTGACCTTTTGGATTTGATTGAGAATGATGATACTCAACCATTGCCAGAAGATCCAACGCCAGCAGAAATGAGGATTCAAAGATAAGAAAGCAAAGGTCGAAGGCCAAGACCCGTATTCACTAAGCAGTAACATAAGAAGTATTAACAAGGATCATGGCTTGTGATACTGCAAAGCAAGCCTGGGACAAACTCAAGGAAGCCTTTCGACAGAATGACAGAACAAGACAAACGCAGTTTTGAATCTTAGAAGAGAATTTGAGCTACTGAAAGTGAAGGAAATTGAAACTATAAGGGAGTATTCAGACAGACTCTAACTGTAGTCAACAAAATCAGGTTAATTGGGGACGAATTACCTGATAGAAGAATTGTGGAGGTGTTAGTAAGTCTGCCAGAGAGATTTGAAGCCAAGATTTCATCTCTGGAAGATTCAAGAGACCTCTCACAAATTATTTTGACTGAGTTGGTGAATTCCCTTCAAGATCAAGAACAAAGAAGAAGAATCAGGCAAGAAACAGTTACTGAAGGTGCTTTCCAAGCTAGAGAAAAGGAACAATCTCCGTCCAACAGCAAACAAGAAGAAGCATGAGAACAAAAAGGACTAGGAAGGTGAAAATAGCAAGGAGGAAGAAAGAAAAGGGAAATATTATCTCTGTCTAGATTGTAAGAAGACATCGCACCAGCCTTGGCGTTGTTGGTTCAGACCTGATGTTACATCCAGGTCTTGCAATCAGAAGGGACATGATGAGAGGGTCTGTAAGAACAGGAAACAAGATGGGCGACAAGTACTTGTAGCTGATCAAGATCCTGATGAGCAGCTGCTCGTGGCAACCTGTTTTGCAAGCAACAAAACGAGTGAAGCCTGGCTAATTGGCAGTGGCTGTACTCACCATATCACGTATGACAAGTCCATGTTCAAAAGGCTTGACAGATCAAAAATTTCCAAAGTGAGAATTGGGAAGGGAGATTATACTGAGGTCCATGGCAAAGGAGATGTGGAAATTGATTCTAGTTCAGGTATTAAAATCAAATCAAATGTTTTGTTGGTACCTGAAATTGATCAAAATTTGTTGAGTGTTGGACAGCTACTTGAAAGGATTATTCTGTGGTGTTCAAAGACAATTCTGTGTGATTGCTGACTCTACTGGAAATGAGTTGTTCTCAGTAAAAGTGAAGGAAAAGTGTTTCACACTTGACTGGAAGCAGACAAACTTGCATACTCTAGTTTTGGTGATCAATCTCAACTTTGGCATAAAACGTGGGGTCCTTTCCATTATTCAGTTCTTACTTTTATGCAAAAGAATGAGCTTGTACAAGACATGCCCATTATTGAAGAAAGAACTGGAGTTTGTGAAATTTGTCAGCTTGAAAAACAAGCAAGATTTCCATTTCCACAGAAGAAGGCTTGGAGAATAACGAAGAAACTTCAATTAGTTCACACAGATGCGTGTGGACCAATGAAAATTGAATCTTTGAATGGTAGCAGGTATTATATTGCCTTTATTGATGATTTTAGCAGGACGTGCCGGATTTATTTTATGCAGTATAAATCTGAGGTTTCTGGTGTATTTTGGAAGTTCAAAAATTGGATTGAAAATTAATGCCATCATAAAATAAAATTGATTAGATCAGATAGTGGTACTGAGTATGCTGTCGACAAGTTCAACGAGTCCTTTGAAGTTGCAGGTATTGAGCGTCAATTGACATTAACTTATACTCTACAACAAAATGGAGTAAGTGAAAGGAAGAACAGGACAATGATGGAGATGGCCAGGTGCTTGTTGTTTGGGAAGAAGTTGCCTAAGAAATTCTGGGCCGAGGCTGAAAACAGTGCAGTTTGTTTGCTCAACAGACTACCAACAAAAACACTAAAGAAAAAGACTGCACTTGAAGTCTGGAGTGATCACAAGCCTTCTGTGCAGAACCTAAAGATGGTTGAGAGCATATGTTACACTCATGTATTTGACATGAAAAGGGACAAGCTGGATCAAAAGGCTGAGGTTGGAATTTTAATAGGATATCGCAGCATCACCAAAGGCTACAGAGTTTATCAACCTTTGACTGGAAAGGTGATTGTTAGCAGAGATATCAAATTTAACGAATTTGCAACCTGGAACTGGGACAAATCTGAAGTAGAGACTAAAGGCTCATATTCTGATGCAATTGAAGAGGGGACTATTGATGAATCAATGGATGATGTTCCTGTAAGAGGTACTTGATTACTTTCTGACATTTATCGGAAATGTAATGCTGCTGAGCTTGAGCCTGCAGGTTTTGAAGTAGTAAAGAATTCGAAATGAAGAACTTCAATGAAGGAGGAGATGAAAATGATAGCGAAGAACCAAACATGGATTTTGGTGTATAGACCAAGTCACAAAAAATCCTGTTGTGGTGAAATAGGTACGTAAGACTAAATTGAATGCTGATGGCTCCATCATCAAACAAGAAGTAAGGCTTGTGGTCAAAGGGTATGCCCAACAGTTTCAAGTGGATTTCTCAGAAACATTTGCACCTGTGGCTAGGCTTGACACACAATCAGTCTAACTACTCATGATTCACACAGTTGAGATATATCTCACAAAAATGGACTTCGAATTGATGGAAAAGTTGACAGAAGATGATTTGGAACATCATCTTTACAAGTACTTGGAAGGGAAGCGATGATATCTGGCATAAGGAAGCTTGGGCAAGCTTGAGAAGAGCCCTACTGGATAATGACTACTTGCAAAAAAGATGTTGCTAAAATCGCAGATGAGAAGAACATTGTTTACAAACTCCGTTTTTTGAATCAAGAGGAGAGTTGGAAATTGTTTTGTAAGAAGGCATTTCCAGATACCACTGATGGTCAGGAAGGTAATTGTTCTGGAGGACTAGATAAGTAGGGAAGAGAGATGGTGGAAAATGTGGTGGTTTACAATTGCAATAATAGTATTGGGTGGATTGCTATCAAGAAGACAACCGCATGAATGGCACAGTGAAGAACCACCTATGGTGGCATTCGACAAAAGACTAAGATTATGTTTCATCTATATTGGCCTTGAACTATGATGAGCTTCCATATCGGTTGAAGTCGTGCTTTCTCTATTTGATCCTTTTTCCCGAAGACTCTCCTACTGACACAGAAAAATTGATCCGGTTGTGGATAGCAGAGGGGTTTATGCTGCAGGAGAAGAAGAAATGGAGCATGTTGATGAGGAAGTTTTGAAAGAACTTATTGACAGAAGCATAATTCAAATAGCTGAAAGACGTGGATAAGGTCGAGGCATGTGGAATCCACGATCTTTTGTGAGAACTTGCAATCAAAAAGGCGAAGGCATTAGATTTTCTTGATAGATGATGGGAACACTAATAGCTCTCACTCTTCCACCTCACTGACTTGGAGACAAGTTATTCCTTCTGGGAATGAAAAGTATGTTTATTGGTACATTCAAATCCACAGCTAAGGTCACTTTTGTTTTCAACCTGATCGTGGGTCACTCAGTATAAAGCATTTGAAAATTGTCTGTTCAAAACTAAGATTTCTAAGGGCGTTAAAGCTGGAGTTACTAGAATTTAACCCTGAAGTCTGTCAGGAAAAGTTGTGAGGCTGCCTGATTCGATAGGAAAACTGATTCACCTACTTTGGGTACAAAAGGGAAAATGTTGCGGAGTTCCCATTGTCACTCTGCAACATTCGAAACTAAACACACTAGTTGCCACAGGTAATTCTCGCTTGAATCTGCCTGCTCAGATCTGTAATCTTCGTCTGTTAATGCATCTCGTTGCTTGTCCCCAAGAAACAGACTCTTTTGAGTATGCAAAATTTCAGCAGTGGCTTACTATTGATACCTTATATGAATTTCATCTTGCATTTGAGAGGCCTTCGATCTTTAACATTGCATACAAACATGGGCCTTTAACACACTGCTTCCTCTTTCTCAATGTATTCATCTCATCAAATTGAGGTGGTAGGAATAATAGAGAATCTGCCAGGAAATAGCGATGAGTTTCCACCAAGTCTTGCCATCCTGATCTTTTATGGTTCGGTACTCAAGTAAGAGTCAATACCAGTTTTGGAGACATTGGAGGCCGAGTAAGGAGCTACGATTCCTTCTCTGGCAACAAAATGGTGTTCTCCTAAAAATGCTTCTCCCAACTCCAAGTTCTATGGCTTTCTTGGTTGCGCTTCTTGGAGACATTGGAGGTGGAGTCTGGAGCTATGCTTCTAGTGTACTTCACTCAAGTAACAAGCTGCCGAAGTAGGATCTCATGCTCTTTCCATGGTAAAGCAAATTGGCTAATATGCCCGTTAAAAGAATTGCATGATTGACAGTCCTTGCAATAGGCCTTTCTGGATTGGTTTTGATTCCTAATATTGAAGCAGAGACACCTAGAGAGCATATTTGAATGGTGTCAAGAGTGTAGACTTAACATGCTGTAAACAAGAAATTCTCTTCTGAATTTAAAATCCTTTGGTTCAATCAGAGCAAGATGTTCCTTTCTAGTTTCTTCATCTTGTTAGTTTTTTGTTTTATTTACTTTTTTTGGTATTTTGATAGAAATGATATATTTGTATGTCAATTTTTGTGCCGTTTTATAGGTCCCGTAATGGAAATATTAGGTAACATGGATTCAAACATTGGAATCAAATGAACCTGAATGGAGCTAAACCGAAATGCCAAACAATTCGTTCATTGAAGATGCAAGAATAAATTCTCTTTTGGTACATCTCATTTCTTCACACCTCTTTGCTTGTACATTATTGGAAAAAAGCTTAATACTACGGTAATTCTATCCAATCATATGCCAGTTACAGGCATTTACAATGAGCATCAAATCCTTGAGTGGGCATACATCCAAGAAAAAGTTTCCCAGACATGTACATCTCCGCACTCAAAGCATTTATTCCAAAGCAAACCTTACATCTATAAAAGCACATTAATGCTTTAACTTCTTCTATTAACAACTTCAAAACAGAGGGAATTAAACAAAAGCCATGGATTGGTTCTACCCCAAGAGAAGAGGGCCAGAGTGGAAACGAGGGTGGACAGGTCAAACCTTAGCCTCAATCTCTTCCCCACCTCCAGCTTTGCTCACCATTTTTGGCATTGTTATTATCTTGCTGTGGCTATCTCAATACACAGGCTACAAGGCTCAGTTGCATCTCACAGCAATCAACTTTCAGCTATTTCTCATCTTGTTGCCAATTTTACTGATATTCATCATAGTTTTATACTCATCAAGTGGAAGTTACGACTTTCAGACTTCGCTTATCGACCAGGGATCAATGCGGCGGGGTGGTGGCATGCCATGGGGCATCGCAATCTTGGTGGTGGTTCTTTTGGTTTTGCTTTCTTATCAGTCTTCATTTCATTCAAAATGGTTTGCAGCAAGTTAACCAGAAAACGAATCTCGTAATAACTTACTGATTGCATAAACGCATATTGATAATTGATCTGTGTCTGTGTCTGTGGGTTAGATTTGTTGTTCGAATCTGTCAGACTTTTTGTTCGAGTGAAGTATAGTTATTTCTGAATTCTGATACATGTAAGGCTTTATATTTGCATATATATGTATGGGAACAATGTGTTTGCGCAATCTTTTAATTAAGGCATATTTGTAACAATTTTAATTAATTTTTAAAATTAAATATTTAAAATGTTTAATAAACACCAATATTTTTCTTTACATAACTACAATTACAATTTTATATAATACCATTTTGATGATGGCAATCCTAATTTTATTTATTTGATCGATATTGAAAATTTTAATTAAATTAACCCGATTTGATTATTTGTGTCACATTCTCTATGTTAGTGAGTACGAGTTTGGAGTAAATTATAATTCTAAAATAAATTGCTATATGCATTATTAGATTTTGAATAGTTGTACTTATGAGAGAAATTAAAAAATATGTAATAATTGTCGAATATAATTCAAAAAAAAAAAAAAATAGACAAGTGTAAGATACATTTATAATAGTCCAAAAAAAAATTTGCCCAAAAAATTAGACATTATAATAATTTAAAGAAAATGTGTCTCTATTTTGTGTGTAAAAACACAAACTAATAATAAAGAGAGCCTTCATCTTGATTTTATTAATTTCAACTATAATATAAGAATTAGTAGTTTGTGATATTTAAATAATTTAATTTATAATGTATTTTCTTCTTCCTACCTCTTAAACGATGACGTATCAATGGTTATTAGCTGATGGAATGAACATTACCGCTAAGTCCCGCAAACTATATAAACCAAAAAGCCGACTGCATTAGACTCTCTCCCTCTATGTCTCCCAGTTCAACACCTCAGAAAAAAACAGTTTCTGAGAATCCAAACACAATTATGAAGTCGAAGTGGCATACCAACACTATCATTGAAAGTTATTTCTGTTCTCTTTGGAAAATAATATTAACTGGGAGAATGACAAATATCCGAAGTTTTATTAAATGAAAATAACTTATTTGGTGTGAGATTTGAAAAAATTATATAAAATTTAATAATAAAATTTATATTTTAAAGAATAAAAAATTTTAATAATAAAATATTTAGAGTGTACGAATTTCTTCTCATTACTATTCACCAGAAATAAAGCATAAGTCTAGCAAGGAAGCCATTAACATTTTAAAATTATGCAAACCCTAACGTTATACAGAAAGCAAGGACCTTTGATGGTGAAAGCTTCACAGAAATTAGGATGGAAATGAGTAAAAATCTAATGCATCCAACTGGAAAGAATCGACTGAACAATCAAACGGATAATATATAAAACAAACTGGAAGAAGATTAAATTACCTATTACATGTTATCGCAACCAAATTCAGGTATCAGCCACCTGAATAATTTTAGAACCCAATTAATAGAAGTGAAAAAGGAAAGGTCACAAAGCCGTCTAAACAGTAAAAGAGATCACATACTGATTCACAATCAGTCTATCATCTTGAGTCATCAGGAGTATAAAATGAAGAAACGTGCAACAGAGATCTCTCAATCAATTACAAATATCTTCAACAAAGGTTCAAAGGATAATGTCAAACTGAAATGGGCACCAAGAGAACAAGAATTTTGCAATCAATAAATTTAATTCATTCATTTTCCTATGAATTCCTTGGGATCAAGTGGGATCTCTACTTGATGACCGGAAGAGAAAAGTAAGATCTTACGTAAATTGAAGCATGAATATGGGCCAGGGCATGGAACCATGGCAACTTTCATAATGCCGTGAAATAGATTTCGTTTATACCCGAAGGACCAATATCCCATTTAATGCAGTTTGATCAAAAAGAGAATCATGTTTGATCATTTAGAGAAGTTTTATAGAGAACTCCATGGAAAGACCTGTAATCAGAATTCTATTTAAAAATAGAAATACTGCATCAGCATCAATAACCGTTATCCCGACATAAAGCAAATCTATATAATAAAAATAAACCTCATCTCTCCCATTATATAATAAACATCTAAAACGTGTCAGCACCACCTTTTAACCATTTCTTGATTGTCAGGAGTTTTCTCATCGTATGAACATTTGAATATTCTAAAAAGAACATACACAAGATACATTGAATTGATGTTTCAGCTCTCTAAAACTGAGTTAATGAAAGCAATCAATGGGAAAACAGAATCCATAGTACAATGCAAAAGCAAAATTCTCGACTTTAATCAACTTACACTATCCACTATAGAACACAGACAAGAAATGTTTTACAGTGCTTCAATTTCTCATGACTGATTAAATAAATAAACCTCATGTGCCAGTGCTCCCTGTTTCATTTCTAGATTGAGAGTTTCTATCTTAAGGGATTATAAAGGATTATGTCATATTCGGTTTTCACTTAGACGAATCAATGCCTAGAATATGATAAACTAATAAATGTCAAATATTCACTTATCTTGCACTCTATAGAACAATTCACTATACAGGATGATATTCCCCAAAAGAATAAAGACTGCTGGAATCTGTAAACTACTACATTGTCAAAATGTTATCAAGAATCTGTGCCAACCCAAGCTTTATTATTACTAAATTTGATTGAATTTCTTCGTTGTTTCTGATTTACAAAACAGTGTCAAGAGAAGAATGACAACATTGCTTCAGTCTTCAAATGCATTTGGAAAATCCCACTCACAACAGAATTTAAAATTAAAAAACATATGTTTTAAGTCAAAGAGACTGATATCCAATCAAGCACATTTCGTCCAGAAAAAGAAAACATCTCAAATAAAATGTTACGTTCATTCAATCAAAAATACACATAATTATTGGGAAACCCATTGGATTTTTTTTTTTTCCTAGGCTAGGCGCCATTGAGACTACTCCAAGAATCAGAAAAATGGAAGAATGGAGCAATCAAATAAAGGAGCAACTAGGCAAGTAGTAGCTTGCTAGCTTGAAATTTCCCCTTTGTATTATTAGTTCCTGGCCTAAGTATACTTTTCTACTTTTGCCTTCATCTCTATCTGTATACGACAACATCTAAAAAAATAAAGAAAAATGTGCAATATACAGTAGCAAAATTATTTCCAGAACAGAACTTACATGATCAGACGCACACTTTCTTTTAAATTGTAGTAGAGGTAAAACAAAGGGATTCATACCCATTTCAAACAATAAACAAATAAAGAGTAAATAATATTACATGCTCATTTCTCGTAGCAAACATTGAATCAATTATTTCTAATTTCTGCCGGTTTAATTTCTTATTTCCTTAATTATTTACAAACGCCACGTGTATTTACAACAGAATATTACAAGAAATACAAAACAAAACAAAACCGCGGATGAAAGATTAATAGTGAAACTGATATCGATTAAACTATTAAAGTAATAAAAAAAAAAAAATTTTTCTCTCTTTTAATTAAAAATAAACAAAAGTGATAAACAATTTAACTTTGAAGTTGTGATCGTTACGGCAAGATAAAGAAGAATTTAGGATTTTAACGCCAAAATATTGATTCAAACAGCCCTTGTATTTTTAATTTAACCGCATTTTCAATCTATTTAGAAAGCTAAATTTCAGTAATCCGAATTTTCTTAAAACTAAAGGTGTTTATCAGACCGAACTAATCTAGTCCAAATAATTATTCACTCAATTTCAACTGATTTCGAATTTAAGTAAGCAGGTCGTACCGATTTTACCATTTTGGAATTAGCAGCCTAGCCCATAATGGGCCCGAAATCATTTGGACCCATTGGGAGCATGAATCGGTGGTCGAACCAACGGCTTGGTCCAATTCGAACCGTCAGTTCACGCCCAACAAAAAATAAAAGACAGTTAAAAAAGAAATTGTTGTTGTCTGCAAACAACAACATGCCAAATGGCATACTATTGTCTATCAAATGTTACAAAATTTATAACGTTGCAAATTTCCAACGGTAAGTTTACCGTTACACCCCCTTCATTTATTCTATTCAATTATAAAACCGTTCCTTTTATTTCTCAAATTTTCGATAACTCTCAGTACTCAAGTTTGAGTAAATTATAATTATTTCGAAAATATTTAATTATCGACAATTTAAGTTTAATAATTATATTATATTAGTATATATTATTTAATTTAATTATTAAATTTTTTATTTAAAAAATTAAATTTAGAATTTAATTAATTATTAATTTTTTAGTTATTAATTGATAAATTTTAAAAATTAGAGTTGCTATTAAATTAATTGTTAAATTTTCGTTGTTCATAACTTGTTTTTAAAAATTAAAAAGGAGTAATTTGATTTTTTATTTATTTAAAAATTTAAGTTAGTATTTAATTAATTATTAAACTTTTATTATTAAGTACTAAATTTTAAAATTTAAAAGTTAATAATTTAATTCTATTATTAATTTAAAATTTAAATTAGTATTTAATTAATTATTAAATTTTCAGTGTTATTTCTTAAATTTTAAATTTTAGAATTTCTATTAAATTAATTGTTAAATTTTTGTTGTTAATAACTTAATTTTAAAAATTAAAAATTAGTAATTCAATTTTTTATTAATTTAAAAGTTTAAGTTAGTATTTAATTAATTATTAAATTTTTATTATTAATTACTAAATCTTAAAATTTAAAAGTTAGTATTTAATCAATATATTTTTGTTAGTCGTTTTAAACTTTATTATTTGTATTGTTATTTGTTAAATTATTTATTATTATTTTTAGTTATTAATTTTAAATAAATTTTGTTGGCTATAATTAATTATTATTGTTAATTTTTTTAATTGTTATTTGTTTAATTTAATTTAAAAAAAATTATTTATATTATATTTTATTATTGTTAAATTTAATTATTTTTGTATTAATACGTTAAAATTGATTTAAATTTTTACATTCGAAAATTAGTTATTTATATTTTTTAGCTAATAATTAATTATTATTTTTAGTCTTTTAATTGTTATTTATTTAATTTAATTTAATTTAAATTATTTATATTATATTTTATTATTATTGAATTTAATTATTTTTGTGTTATAAAGTTAAAATTAATTTAAATTTTTGCGTTTGAAAGTCATAATTAAATTTAATTTTTATCTTAGAAAGTTAAAATTGAATTTAATTCTTGTATTACAAACTTAGATTAATTAAATTATAAATTAATTAATAAATAATTAAATTAAAATAGCACATTATTTATCACAAGAATCACATGAATTTTTTTATGATATATATAAGTCAATACCACCATTCAAACATTATCAAAATGTTCCAAAAGAATAATTTTTTCATAGTATAACAAATCTAATCGAAATTATAACTCCTATTAGTAGTCAAAGTAGACAATCTAAGTCTATGATATGGTAAATTTAAAAAAAATATATCGAGTTTAATAAAGTAAGATATAAATTTTATAATATGATATA